>CM053789.1:428256741-428321741 GCA_028749045.1 Cupressus sempervirens | reverse complement strand
TCCCAATTGCTCAAAGCAATTTCTAGTGACTTATGCTGGATGGCAGTCTCAGCAGCAAGATGAATAAGTCCGTCTGATGTAGAAAGATTTGGGTCTTTCTTGAGAATAGTTTTAGCATATACTTGTTCTTTGTGGAGTATCTCTAAATGTGGGGTAATGGAGGACTGGAGCTATATTAATTTGGCCTTGATATTAGCCTCATCTGCTATTAATACAACTATTTCTTTGTGAGTGTGAAGCGATTGAGCAAAATGCTTCTCACTTTGAGCTAGATCATTTGGTAGTTGCATGCTTGAAATGTTTAAATTTCTTTCCAAGCTTAGTATCTTTTGGCTTGTTTCTTGTGTGAAGTATGAAAAATCACACAACTTTTTGTACAATGAGAATATATTCTCAAGTACCTTTTTCACTTTGTCAATAAGCTTTTCCAATTCAACTTGTGAAAGTGCAATTTGACTTGATATTTTCTCATTCACTTTCACCTAGAATTTTCTTTCCGACCATTCCATAAGTTTTGCATTTGTTTCTAGGTCTTCATTTGTCACCTGGTCAACAATATCTGTTAATTGCTCCATGATATGCTTTGACTCATCTGGTGATTGCAAACTGAAGGCATCCATAAAGATGTCGTTAATCTCATATAGTGTTTGCTTATGTTTATACTCCTTCCTGAGTATCTCCTATCTTTTCCTCCTATTCAGTGCATCTTGTACCTCATTTATTTGATCAATGGTTATAGATTTTGAGTCATAGCTCAGTATGGCTATCTCCTCATCTAATTCAGGGTCTCCATAGTGAAGTACCCTTGCAGCTCTGGTAGTACTAGATGTTGGTACAGATATTTGCAATGGCTGGTGTGAAGGAGTTCCTGAGGTAGGAAAATTTATTAATGTTTATATTGCCTCCTATTATTTAGGGGTTTTTACTGTTTCCTCCTCCTTCTGTCTACCATGATCAATTATTGTAATTTGTGGAAGTGCACCTTGTGTTTTTGTTGTAGGATCAGATGTAATAGTCTATCCTGTTTGTTCTATTCATTTTTCTACAGCTGCACTTGGCTTCTGTCTTGCAACATCAACTATGCTTGTTGGTATATGAAATTGACTACTAGTAGTTGTAGAGATGATAGAAGGTGGTTCTTGTGGATTCATCTTATCTTTGACTGTACTCTCTACTAATTTTTGCAATTCATCTATACTGACCAATACTAGATCTGTACACAATATTGCTTGTTGAGTAGATTGGTCAAGAATTCTTTTAAGATCTTCTGCAGTTAATGGATTGATATTTTGACTAGAAGTATCAGGAACATCAGTAATAGTTACAGTGTCTGTAGGTGAGATGGATGCTTGAGGAGGGCTAGGGGGTGGCAATTGTGTGTCTTGCACACTCTGATCTGGTTGTTGCTCTTGCTCAGCCATTCCCATTATATCCTGTTTTTGTGTCTCTTCCTCCTCTTCATCTTTCTTTTCTTCTTCCTTCTTCTCTTCTTCTCTTTTCTTTTGTTCATCTTCTTTCCTTTCTTCTTCTCTTTTCTTTTCTTAATCTTCTTTCCTTTCTTCTTCTCTTTTCTTTTCTTCATCTTCTTTCCTTTTTCTCCTCTCCTCTATAGGTACAACAACTTCTTCCTTGTATTTTTGTTCAAGAAAATCTTCAATCTTTTGTTACAAGTTCTTCCATGATTTTATTGTTCTTTGAACAATCTCTTCCATCCTATTTTGGAGTATGAAGAATGCCCTGTATTTAGGTGTAAACCTATTATTATGCCTTTTGACTGCATTCTTTACTTGTTCCCTAGTCACATCCACCAATACACTTGCTAGGGTTGATTCCCTCATCTCCTTCTCCATTTTCAAATAGAAATGCCATCTGTCTTCTACAATTTTTGATAGTTCTTTTGGCAATTGTCCATCTAATTCAAGTGGAGTATACTTGAACTGTGCCATAATTCCATAAATTGTTTCTTCTATTTTATTCTATTCTTCTTTAGTAAATTTACTGAAATCAACTTTATTTAAATTACTTAAGTCACCATTTCCAATCTTTTTACATAAGATATCAACTGAAGAGTGACTTACCTTTTTAGATCAGTCTTTTTCATCAGTGTCAGGTTGAGCCACATATCTTCTTCTTTTCCTCGGCTCTTCCTGTGTTTCCTTGACTTGTTTCTTCTTTGTAACTTCTTCTTTGGCCTTTTGAGTGGAGGCCCTTGTTGTAGCTCATGTTGTTGTCTTTTGAGGTGATGGCATGGTAGCTTTCTTTGATCTGGGCTTAGCTGAAGGTTGTTCTGTTGCCTTTCTCTTCTTTGGCTCAGCTTCAGTTGGTGCTTCCTTGGCTTCTTCTTCCTCTGCACCTTCCTCCTTGTCTTCTCCAAGACCTTGAGTTAATTCCATTGGCCCTTGATCTTGCTCATCTTCATCATCACTATCATCTTCTTCTTCTTCTACTTCAGCCTCAATTTCTTTACCAAAATTATTCTTAATCTTCTTTAATAATTTGTCTTTCTTCTCCAATGTGGAAGTAGTTTTTAATTCCATTTTTATCTTTGATCTTACCACATCATAAGTGCCAAAATGTGGAGCACTTTTATCTGTTTCTTCTGCCAATAAGGCAGTTATTGCTGCAGATGCCTCATCAATATTAATTTCATATCCAAATGGCCTTAGCCATCTTACCCTTGGTATTACTGCTTGAATATAGGTAAAATCAATGTCAACTAAGAAACATATATCTTTAGTATGTTTTTCTACTAAGGAATCTAGTATCCTTGATCTTTGATTCATGGATTTCTTGAAATCCTCAAAATAGCTTGTCATCAAGGTATCAAAATTTTCTGCCATTTGCTCTATATATTCATTAATTTGGGCAATGATGGTTCTATCATTCCTCCATGCCACTTTTCCAAAAGAAGGAAACTCATTCTGAACATAAAAGAATATGCAAGCTAGGATTGCTCCAAATTTGCATTGAGTGCCCTTTGTTCTTCTTATGGTAGCTAGGTTTTCATTGATCTGTTGTAGTTGCAGTTCTACAAGATCATAAGTATGATCCTTTTTCACCAATTTGTAGCCTACATCAACTGCAATACATGGTACACTATTGAGTCTACTGGATTGATAGAATTTATGGGCAATGACTCTAATAGCAAACTCAACTAGAGGATCCTATATGGTATGAATTCTCATTCCTCTTTTGTTCCATTGTGCACCAGTATTCTTTTCAATAACCTCCTTTGATTCACTTCTCAGAGTTTTGTATTGATCTAGGGTTGGGTACCTTGTTACTCTATGTATGATTTCTTTTTACAATTTGATGGGAATATCTTCTAACCACAAATTTCCACCATGAATTTTGCTTAGTACAAGTCTAACCCATTCTATTTTGAATACGGTGGGAAAGCTTAAAACTCGGGTCAAACCCTTTCTTTCAAAGATTTTGAATTCTTCTTTCAAGACTTCATCTACACATAGTTTATCATATGCTTGTCTTATTTCTATGTCTCTTAGAGCTCCTATCTTACAGTTGTAACATTTTCTCACGTCTTGAACCATTACAACTTTTGGAGGAATATGGGAGAGAGCTCCGACTGGGTCATTTTTGTAGGTAACTTTGGGAATAGGATGGAACTCAAGTTGCTTGACCTCATTTGAAACTAACTAAACTTCAAAAGACTCTTTTTCTCAATTTTCTTCGAACTTGATGCCATTTATGCAAACTAGGGTTTTCACAACAAAAGGATATGAAACTATGTAGCTTGGCACAAATGAAAATACCTCAAGATTGATGAAAAACGTGTTGAATGTGGTTGCAATCTACTTGATATGCTGGATTCTTGCTATGAAGTCACTCAGCTCTCTTTCTTCTTCTTTGCTTCTTTGATTGCGATGAGTAAACCTAATTGAAATCATGATAATATACCCTATTTCCATCGCATTAAATGCTCAACTGCCAACTCAGCTTCTGAAGAAATTTTAACCTAACTCAGCTTGCAATACATTTCCACTTTACTCGGCTTCCATTAGAGTTATCCAACTCAGCATTAGTTATTAGCTCGGTCGCTGTTGGGAGCTCGGCATCTATTTTAACTCAGTATCCAAAGATAGCTCGGCAACAATATTTAGTTTTTGTCTTGAAATCTTGTTTCATGTAGGTTTATACTTTGCTTAGCTTCTTTGTCTTGAGATTGATGTGTGATATTGCTTTGTATATCAGTTCTGTGTACTTCTCATGCTTGGTTTGATGAAGTGTGATCACTTGACCCATTGGGTGAAGTGATCCCTCCACTTGATGTGTTGCACTCATCTTTCCTTTTCCAAGTCTTGTTCATTTTCCCCCTTATCTTTTCGACATCAATCTTTTGTTTTCCTTTGTTTTCTTTAGTCTTGGTTGCCTTTGATCTTGTAGGATAGTTTCTGCTGATATGACCAATTTTCAAACAACTGAAACATGTAGTTTGATTCAACAATCTTTTTTACTTTCCTCTGAAATGTGTTCTTATGTAGTTCTGTGGTATATGTCCATATTCTTGACAATAATGATAGTTGTACTTGGTGTTGTAATCCCAATGATAATGACTTTCATTCCCTTCTATTTTTACTGGTTGATTTGATGTCCACATAGGTTTTGATCTACATTCAAATGCCCTATGTCCATACTTTTTGCAATTATAACAATGTCCATCAAATCTCTGAGTCCTTGTGATATTGGATCTACAATTTAGTGCCATATGTCCTTGCATGTTGCATTTGTGACAGAAACTCTGATTTTTGGGTGTGTTTGATTGATTGAATCTTTTACTCCTGCACACATTAGTTGTATGCCCCTTCTTATTACAATGATGACAAGTGGGTTTTGAATTCTTACCTTTGTCACTTCTTTGTTCAACATTCTTTGATGATTCCGCAACTTCAGTTGTATTGTATCCTAGTCCTGATGTATCATGGGTAGATTTTGGGGATTTCAGCAACTACTCAAAATACTTGATGGCTTCACTTGATTTTTTGAGATTCTCTACTACCTCTTTTTCTCTATTCAAATCATTCTGCATCTTCAAAGTAGAGATCTCAATATCTTTTACAATGAGTTCATGATGAAGGTTCATCATTTGGGCAAGTGTATACATCTGCATGTTTGAGATCCTTGTCAATTCAGTACATTTTTCTTCAAGTCTGTTTGCAAGATTTCTTTTGTCATTTTCCATCATCACTTTATCTTCAACTGCTCTTTTCTTGTGTTCAGTGATTTCACATATCATTATGGTCTGTGACTCATGTTCCATCTTGAGATATCTTATCTCATCTGCTTGAACTTTATTTTTCTCCATTAGTTCTGCTATTGCTGCATCAAACTCTTTTGTATCTCCATTAGAAAATATGTTGGTGGTATCAATCTCCTTGTAGTGTATATCATTTTCAGCTACGGCTAGATCCTTCCTTTTTTTTAATGAGTTTCTCAACTTGTTTCTAAATTCCTCCAAGCTATGTAGAGCAAGTTGCACATCTATCACCTGATTTTCAATAATCTTTCCAAGTTTGAAAGTTTTCATCTTTAGATCTTTTCCTCCAAGATGTTAGGCTTTTCCTTGTGAGAACTTGGATTAGCTCTGATACCAATTGTTGGAATATTCAAATATGGAAAGAGTACTTATGAGAGGGGGGGGGGGGGGGGTGTGAATCATAAGTATCACAATTTAGCCAATAAAACCTTTAACTGAAAGTAAATTGCATGCATGTAAATACATCAAATAAACATGAAACTAAACACATGCATCAACAACTCATAACACTAGAATTTGGTAACCCAAAAATCCTCCAAGAACAAGAAGGTAAAACTGGGGTGGGGATGATAACCAAAAAAATTACTACAACAATATTGTTCAACCACTTCTGATGGTTTTCCATGTTAAAGGCTTTACACTGTATTAATAGTGACCTGGTTAGAGGCTTTTCAAACACTTTACATGAAGTGTCACCCTGTTAAAGGATTTAATGACCTAATTAAAGGATTTATGAAATAGCTGTTAAGCTAACCTATCACCATAGGATTTTCATTCTAATACAATTGCTAGAAAGTATTAGGTATAATGAACCTGATAGATTACAATCCTTGATTGTTGAATGCAGGCACCTGTTTTGCTTTCTCTGATCTTGATCCTTTTGTGATCTGATAATCCTCGCTTCTAAAAATATAATTCCTTGTGCACCCTTGTATGTCCACTCATATTTTTCAATGAAATTTTGTTTTCCTTATAAAGACATTTGAGAATTTAGGGTTAGGTATGGATCTATGATCCATGTTCAATCTCCATTTTTTTCTTATTATTTGCACTTCTTCTATTGGTTGCATGCCTTCATCATTTTTCTTATTGGCTACATGTAAATTGCATAGGAAAAATAAAAGATTCGTTCTCATCATTAAATCCTTCAAGATTTACCTTATGTCAGCTGTAAAATCTATTTGCATCATAGTTTGTGCAATGGCAAACTCTTATGCTGATATACTGATTTACTCGACTCCTGAAGTATTGATGATACTCGGCACATGTTGTCTCCTGGATAGCTCGACACCTAAACAAAACTGTATCACTTGGCACCTTATGTTACTTGGCACTTGTTAACACTCGACACCTTGGGCTGCTCGGCACTTGTTAACACTCAGCACCTTGTGTTGCTCGGCACTTACACTTCACTCGGTATCTAATCTTCACTCAATATCTGAAAACTACTCGGCACATGAAGATCACTCGGCACTTGAAATATTTCCTAACTCGGCATTTGTTGTGGCTCGGCATGCATGGTGTACTCGGCTCCAATGTGGAATGTGATTAAGTGTGTTGGCACTCAAATGTCAAAAACCATTATGAGGTTAACATATATATATATATATAAGATGTCAATACAAAATTACAATTTTGAAACCAAATACTTGTGATGCTCGATAAGAACATGCAAAATATTGTAACTTAGTAAATACAAAATGTTCTAACTTACCAAATACTATAAATCTTTATGATCAATATACAAAAAAAATCTTTAGACATCAAATAATGTCTCAATTTCTTCAAATCTTGAATAATAGCATAGAATTATTGATCATAAACAAAATATTTTCTCTTAGCATCATTTAATTTCTCCCTAGAGAAAGCTGAAGGTCTTCCTTCTTGACTCAAAGCAACTCCACAAACACTTCCACTAGCATCATATTCAACTTGATAAACTTTACTAAATTGAAGCGAAGCAAGTGTAGGCAATTCTAGAATATTTTGTTAAAATATTTCAAAACTCTTTTGTCCTCGATATTTTCACTTGAAATCCTCACTATCTCATCTCATATTATCATTCATAGCAATACAAATAAAAGAAAAATCTTTGATGAACTTCCTATATAAAATTTTCACCCCATGAAATGATCTTACACCCTCCTACCCCAACCCACAAATTCTCAGGTATAGGCCAATCAAGAATAAAACTAACCTTTTTAGGATGCATCTTCAAACCATTAGTTGAAATGAGAAAACAAAGATATAGAATTTCTTCCCTTATAAATAAATATTTCATCATGTTAATCAACATTTTTTCCTCTTTCAATTTCTATAATACTTGTCTAATATGCTCAATATGGTCTTCTTTTATCTTATTAAATATCAGAACGTCAGTTAGATATATAATAAAAAATTTACCCAAGAATCTCTTCAAAACCTCATTTTCAGCCTCATAAAAATATTAGATGCATTATATAGACCAAAAGGCATAACCAATGACTCATACAAACACTCATTAGTCTTAAAAGTAGTTTTCCACTCATCTGCCTCTCTAATTTTGATCTAATGATAGCCACATTTGGAATCAATCTTAGTAAAATTCTTTTCTCCACTTAGACTATCTATTATGTCATCCATCCAAAGAAAATGAAGTCTATAATTTACTATTACCTTGTTTATATGTACCTAGAATCACTACACATTCTCCATTCTTTATTCTTTCTATGTGCTAACACAACAAGTATTACATAAGGACTCATGCTTTCTTTAATCAAACCCTTCTCAAGAAGTTCTTGCACTTGACTATTCAATTAAGTCTTTTTGGTAAGTGTTGGTCTATGTAGTGCTTTATTAGGTTGACTAGCTCTAGGTATCAAATCAATACAATGATTTATTCTTCTCAAAGGTTGTAAACCATTCGATACATTTTGAGAAACAATATCTTGAAACTTATCTAACAAGGATTCAATCCTAGGTGCATGCTCTAACTCATCTTGTTTCTAAGTCATTCTACAAATCAAAGTAAAAATAATATTCTATTCATTCACATGTCTAGAAAATTGGGTACCTTCAACCAATAATAATTTGACTATGGTATAGTGATTCTCCTTAGGATTTTCTACTAAAAGTACAAAGCTATGTCACCTTTCAGGTTGACTTATTAGAATGTCTGAATTTGAGTATTTGTATTTAAATTTTTTTTTTTTTTTCAAACATATGATCTAGATAAATTCATTCTAGCTAAGTTATATACATTCTCACACATTTCCAATTGCAAATGTCTATTAAATGCATGCATTGTACTAGTCTGTATCTAATTACTAAAGAAATAAAACTATTTTAGAAAAATGACATTTAAATAACTCTTACTTATTTTATGATTTTTTTTAATAACATATAACACCATTTTATAGAGTTTAAAGTGAAGAATATTCTCATATAGAGTTTATAATGTTTTAATTAGATATATAGTATATTATAATTAAAAATTTCTAGAAGAACGAATTTTAGGTCTCGAAAAGATGTTTATTTTGAGAAAGAAAAAATAAATTAGATTATATCAAAAAAACTTAAAATGTATATGAAATTATAGAGGAGAGATTCCTCTTTGAGAATGTATAATTTTTCTTCTAGATAAAATAGATTTGTTTTGAAAAATGTGGTGGGAGATGAAAACTATGTATTTCAAGTGAGTCAAAATTTGAATCATTTTAAAAGAGAAAATATAGGTCTAAAGGAAATTTTTAATTTTGATTTTTCTAGCTATATATGTTATTTATAAAATAGTATGATATCAAAGGGAAATAATTTTATTTCCATATAATCTTGTGATGGGAACTAGACCCCTAATTTTCAGCATTTTTCTTCAACTAAAAGATTATCTATAAAATTAGGAAACTATCTCATTTTTTATTCCAAGTAATTATTAAAGATTATAATACCTAACTTCATCCATTCCTATGCATTTCAATATTTTACTTCTTTTTGAGATCCTAAATAATAATAACAAACTTATGTCATTGAAGGCGAATAATTATCATTTTATTATCATTTTCCTTGACAAAAGCTTGACATAGGTTTGTGCTTATTTCTTTGAACCACCTACCCAAATAGAATATTAATTCAATCTACCATCAATAAAAGCTTGACTATAATATTTCAAATGTCTACCCAAAAGGATATGAAAATAATCCATAATCATAATATTAGAACAATTCATAGGCATAATATCACAAGTCTTCATCGCGACAATTCCCAAATTTGAATTTCACAAGGCATTGATCACTTACAATTAATTTATTTCCCTTCTGAATTCAAGCAATATGATAAGACTGACATTGTCTCAAACACTACATCTACAACTTGTTAACTATCTTCTTAGATGCTAAATTATAGGAACTTCTACTATTAATGATTACCTTGAAGCTTTCTCCAACTATCCCACATATGGTTCTGAACATATTTCTTTTCAAAAAAGGTTTTATATCAATTTCTTCATTCTGCAAGATCCATCTTTACATTAAATTCTCACCATTTTCAGGTTCATTAGATGTTTCAACAACTTATTCATAACCCAAAGTGCTTATACTATTACCTCCAATATTTTTTCCATAGTTAGTACATTCAAAGGATCTATGTCCTTCTTCACCACATTTATAAGTACCCTAAACCAAGATATTCCCTATCTTTTTCCATCATTATTATTCCTAGAGTAACCAATATAGCTATCTCTAGTGTAATTACTTCTTTTACCGATTGGTTTTTATTTCCATTTTATTTTTTATTTATTCTCCATTGATGTTAGATCTTCTATTTCTCCATATATTCTTCCTCTACATTTCTGAAATTTTCCACCTCTTCCTCTATCTCTTTGATCATGTCTCTTTGTCAATCTTACTTCAGTCTTGCTAGTGTACTAATTTGTTTCCTCTACACTATGGATTTTAACATAGATGATATAATCTTGAATTGATGTCCTCAAACCATATGGGTATCTAGCCACTTTATCAACTTCATCGTGCACATGTCTAGATTTGATATCTAATCTATAGAATTCCTTGTATATTACTTCAAAACCATGTCATTTTTTCCTCAAATTTTGCATTTTCCTCAACAGATTTACTTGATAATCTACACAAAGGAACTTATTTTTCATCTTTCCAATCACCCTCGTCCATGTATTTATCTTTTCCTTTCCCCTTTTCTATCACTTAGTTTGTAAACGGTCCCACCAAAGTGAAGCATGACCCTTCAACTTTGTGTCTCATACTTAACCTTATTGTTATTAGGAGTCCCTTTATATTCAATGTATTTATCCATCTCAATGATCCAACCTAATATAGAATTAGTCTCACTTATTACATCATATTAAGAAACTTCAACAGTTGGTCTAGCATTTACCCTAGATAAAAATCTCAAGAGGCTTTTGTCATTTTGGTCAACCTCAATTTCAGGGTTAAGATTTAGTGTTTCCTCTTCTTTGCACCATTTAAAGAGCTTCAAGACTCTTTAAAATCTACCTCAACAAGTTCTCCATGATCCCTGTCTCAAGAAATAAATCACTTTGATACCATTTGTGTCAAGCTAACAATATAACTCATGAAACCATTTGACAACATGTGGAATAAACTCAACTTAAAACTTCTAGCACTTTCCTACTCATAGATGCACATGGAAGATATACATAAATCAATGAAACCAAATAGAACACATGGTCCAATGGAGCATATTTATAGGTGTAACTATTTCACTTAACATAAAAATAAAACCACAATATACCTGGCTATGAGACCTTTTGTGTTGCAACATTATATAGCATAATAATTTACAATATCTGAGACTTGGCTCACATTCTCTATCTTCTATCATTTAAGAATCATACCTTCCTATATCTAACAAAGTTGTCTTTATATGTCATGAACTTGATAGTTCTACTTTTGACACCTTGGATTCTGAGATTAGTTTTATTTTCTGGATAGTTTGGTACTTGTTGAAGTTATTTTAATTCTGGCATCATTATGATAAACTCTATGAGAATTCAGCCATTACTAAAATTCGATTCTCAGAATAGATGTTTTAATACTTTCAATATTGTGTTTTATTCAGAATCTTATTATCTGAATTAATTTAGATTCAGGAATAAAACTTTAAATAATAAAGCTATGGTAGTAAGGTTTTAGTTTTTCCAATAGTCTAGTTCATACTTTTAGACTTATATTTGAGGTGGCATTAAATTTTAGTACCACCTTGAATCTGTTATTTGCTAGATTTAAGTGTGTGTGTGTGTGTGTGTGTGTGTGTGTCTATATATATATATATATATATATATATATATATATATATATATATAAGTATAGCATTGTATATATATATGTATTTATGTGTGTGTTTATATTTATATATATATGTGTGTGTGTGTGTGTGTGTATTTATATATAAATATACTTATCTATTAACAACATTTATATGATAATGGGATTAATATTAACTAGTAATAATATTAATGTTAATACTGATATTAATATTAATATTAATATTAAGTATAAATGTTAATAGCCCCATGCATATCTACCTAAGTTAGTGCCTAAACTAACCTATTGCTTGGAATTTAAACTTAGTCTAACCTAAACTGGAAGCATAGCCTATGTTTATCAATGCATAATTGAACTTGACATTGTTTTGGACTGGGCATTAGCAGCCATTAAAGGCTGGCAGGTTTTATGTTTGTCGAGCTGGTACCACTATTACCAAGTGTTGAAGAAGGCTAAGATAGTGGAGATTAAGGGATAAGCTCGCAGTAATGAGCATTTCTTCGCATGTCTAGTCCTTTTGTTTGCTGGGTGTTAGTGGTATCTTGATTTCGTTCTACCATTATGAACTTCAGTTGGAAAAATATGAAACCTCTATTGAACTGGTTTCTCGGTGCTAATATCTGGAAATTGTTAGCCATGAAGGAGATTTTTGATTCACTCTAGCTCTATATATGTTTTCTATTTCACAATTTTCATGGTTTCTGCTATTCTATGGTTGCTTTTTCTTAGTACCATTTTCTTAAGGGTTTCATTGAGATTTCAGTGACAAGGTTTAAAAGGGTTTGGAGGCTTGTGCTATGAGTTTGAAGTAAAGGGCTCTTAGGCAACTTTTCTTGTGTATCACTCCGCACTTTTCCAGGCAGGGGGCTTTTCTTTAGCTTTATCCTCTATTGTTTTTTATATGTTCATTTAAATATGGTGATTGATATCAACATCCAAGCATGGATATAAGTAGGGTTTGGTATTGTATGTTGCTGAAGCTTTGTTTAAACTCATACTTGAGTGTGGGTATGGGGATTTCAATTTAGTAATTTCGTTTGTATATGGGTTTTGCTGTATTTTATGAATGACTCATGGTTGTAGTTCTTTATGAGAATGTGTAATTAGTAAATGGTTAATGGCCTCTATTGAACCGAGCTCAATGTGTATTAAGTCTCGGTGTTTATATTTTATTTTTGGTTGTTTGCGACTCGGTCACAGCCATGAGTTCACAATGATCTACGAACTCATGACTGTGAATCGAGGGCACAAACATGAGACTGAGATTCGGTTGACATACATTAAACTATAACCATGAACTAGAACATGGCCAGTTTATCTATTAGTTTGCTAGAAATCAAGGTGTCGATTTTGTGGTGAACTATTAGTAGGATTTTGGGGGTTTTCAGTTTGCAATGCGTAGCCAACCTTACAATGAATGGAAAGAGATTTATCTTGTTTCTTGAGAGGTTGTCAGTGTGTTAAATCCGAGCTTGTCTTATAAAAGTTATTTACATATTGTTGTGAAGATGAGTTGAGCCTACAGTTATGATTTAGGTATATTGGCTTTTAAACAAAGATTATTTTTTTGGGTTGTTGGAAATTCATCAGGGGTTTCACATTGAGTTATTTTTATGAATTTAGGCACAGATATTATGTCAAATAGATAGAAGTAAATCTAAAACAAGTTTGGATTTTTCTTTTGTTAGCATAGTTTTTATTACAGTTATCACCATGGTGGAGGTTTCATGTGGAACAGTTGATATCTTTTTGATTGTGCATGATATTTTGGATTTATATAACTGCATTCAATGTATTCGATATTTTTAACTTTAGTTATGTTGTTACTAGGGATCAAGAAGAAGCATTTTATTAAACAGTTTATGTAAATGAGTAAACTGGTATTTGGGGTTCAGTGTGTGTCACAGAATTAAACAATTAATGTGTTGTTTTTGAATTAGAAATTGTTATTATTTGGTAACAGCAAGTAATTAGATTTAAAGTGGAAAAGATTATTTAACTATTTTAATTATGACTTTAGATTAATAGGGTTTAATATATATATTTTGGTATATGTAAGTGGGTATGTATATGTTTATATATATATACAAATATATATATATATATATATATATATATATATATATATGTATGTATATGTATATGTATTAATTTATATGTATCAACATATATGTATTCTTCCTTATGAATAAATTGTTAGAATTGAAATATATATTTATAGTCATGAAATTGCTATGATTAATTGTTTCAGAAATGAAAATTGATTAGTTTTATATTCTGATGTTGTAAGTATTAGGATATGTGGATGGTTTTAATATTGGTACTTTTATAAGAAGATTATTTTGAAAGCTTGAAAATTGGTTACATATGATATTTCTGTTGCCGATTCAATTGTTAAATTGAAGCAAATGAAATAAGTGTATTAGTTGGAATTCAAAAATTAAATTATGTTTTCTTCCAATTAATGTAACTAGAATTATGTGTGTATTAGGTTATGCAAGTGTGATCCTTTAGATTGAGTGGCTGTCATAAAGCAAGTAACTTGTGGTGATAGAATTATATTGCTGGATGCCCTCCAACACTAGTCTAGATCCTTATGGGAAAGTTTATGATAGTTATTTAATCAAGTGGTAATATTTAAAATTTCATGGGTTGGGTATCATATAATAAGATAATAAAATTATGGTTTCACCTGACATAATGAGTTCTACGAGTGGTTGAACGTAGATTCTTATGTTGACACCCATGAATTACTGGATCATTACCTTGTCATATTCTCTGTGAGTTTATTTCTGCATATCTGCATGTAAGTACTTGTTATATAATTTGATAGTAAAAAAAGAAAATGGTATTTTCAGTATATATGTTATTTGGATTAAATGTATATAATATTGTTACAAAATCTAACATGTAGGTTTACTAGAGATTTCATCAATTATTAGTGTTACTAAGCCCTGTTTGGTGTTTTGTGTTTGTGTTGTTTGATTTCAAGTTTGAGATAGGGTTGGTTATGAACTTAGAAGAAATGGATGTTTAACTTTTAGAACCAATGTTAATTTGAATGTATTTAAAAGATGTTGTACTTCAAAAGAGTATAGATATATAATATACTCTAAAGCATTAATATGAATTGTTACATTGCTATTATGAGTACTTTACTGTACGTATTTTGTAAGGTTAATATGTATTGGAGTATTGTTATAAAAAAAAAAAATTGTTCGAGGTTTTCATCTTTTAGTTATATATGGATTCTTTTGTTTAAATTATTATCTTTTGGTTTTGGTTATGTTGAATGGTGTTACATTATACATAGCTAAGCCAAAATTTAGCTGGTCAATCATTTAATTTCTAGATAGGTCTCGACTTGGAAGAGTAAATCAAAATCCACACAATGGCAATATGAAATTATGTGGACTTAAAAGTGGGTCCAAATGTGTGTTCAGAGTTGACTCCTAATTGTGGAAGATGCCATGTTGTTTAAGAAAGAGATTGTTGAGAATAGATTGATACAAACATGATCAATATGTTTCAATCATTTTTTTTCACTGATGTCAAACTTGCTATTTGCTGGTACGACAACTACTTATATGATTTAAGTAGTATCACTTATTTGATTGATGAAGAGGGTTTGATAAAAAATGAAACAATAGAATCTAGAGGAAAGGTTGAGTTATGATATAAAAGGGAGTACATGAATTAACTAAGATAGTGATATTATAGTGTATTGATAATCTACTTAAGGTTGCAAAGGATGGTTGCACTAAGAATGTTCAGAAGAACAAGATAAACTATGTCTGTCTACCAAGCTTGGTTGAGTGGATAGTAGGAGCCAAGAAAAGTTAGTGCAAGCTGAGTAGAAAATGAATTGGAGCTGAGTAAAAGACTATTCTAGTACGTGTTGGGTAAAATAGTGGATACCGAGTAAAGTTTACTTGGTGCTGAGCACTATTAAACTTTAGCTTATGACGAGTGATTTTCTAATGCATGTCGATCAATGTAGTATATGCTGAGCATCAGATGAAAGTTGATGTAGAGTGGCTACATTATTAGAAATATTGTAAATTTGATGGATCTAAGCTAACAAGTTTATTTTCTTGGATTATGTGAATTGGGTGAAAGATAAGATTGATGAGTTGGTGACACAAAATTCATGGTAAACCATTTTGAGGTGAATCAAAGAGGATTGAAAAAGAAGTTCCTTGAAGTGATATAGAATTAGGGGTATATTCATTGATTCATACCTAATCATTCCTAACCCTAAACTGGATGATGGAGAACAAATGAAAAAAGATCTTAATTTCTTATTTATAGGGATGACTAGTTAGAAGAAAGGGTTGTCATGTGTGAGAACCTAAGGAAGACAAGGATTCTATAGTTTTGCTTCATCAAGTAACCAAATAGAAGAGTTTGCATAGACATATTAAGCAAGAAGGATTAAGGGTACAAATTCTTGAAGGGTGAACAAGCTATCAAAGTTGAAATGTGTAAAAGCTAAGCATAATGGAGGACTAAAATAGATATTCTAATCTACAAATGGAGTTGTAAGTTATTATAAGATCAAGACTTATTTTAACTCTCTAATAATTGTATCAGCCTAGGGTAAATACTTTAGATTAAGGTTGACCTAATATTTATTTCTAAATCCTCTACCCAAGCAATATTCCAAGTGAATGGTCCAAATTCCTCCAACAAGGCTCACTCCTAACAAGGTGATTGAAATCCTTTAGTAGGGTCACATTTAATAGTGTGTATTGCAACCTTTAATAGGATTACCCTTTGTTGGTAATTTTACTTAGGTTAATGCATATTTTTTATTATTTATTTATTATCCACCTAGGAGTATGTGCACTCTTGCAAGTTGTCATGTTGACAACATAGGAGTTCGCACCTCTTTTATGCACATGGTGTCTACAACATAGGAGTTAGTACACAAATTAATCGCATGGTGTCTACAACCTTGTCTTGCTTATCCACTCATCTAGAATGATGGATAAGGCATGTGCTTAGTTGTCATGATTCTTATCTTATCTCTCGGTTCTTTCTAGAGACATTCTAGGTGCTTCGTGAGATGCTTTTATATACAAGAACTCTGAGTGTATACATTTATCACATATTGAATAGAGCAATGTATTAGGACATACTCGGATTCATTGATAATATCGATTTTTGGTCTATAGTTGTGCTTGTATTTGAGTTATTAGTTCCTGGGGGAATTTTTTCCTAAGGAAAATTCTTATATCCTTTCATAGGGCATCACTTCAGAAGAGTGAGAAAGAGTAGCATGTTACTAGTGGTTTTTCCCAAATTGGGTTTCCACATAAATCATTGTGTGAAGTGTGTTTCTGAATCTATTATGTTTCATGTTTCAAATTGATTTGACAATAACCTATCACTTTTTAAGTGATTGTAGAATCTTACTGATGCATGCTTGATGATAAATGTTTTATGGGTTCATTGAGTTGTGAAAAGTTTTATTTATACATTTAGACCTTGGATAACTCATTCACCCCCCTCTCTCCCCTCTGAGGAATTCTAAAGAATTCCAACAATTGGTGTTAGATCCATCTATTTAAGAGGACTAGTTTGAAGGTATTAGAAGCACAAAGATCAAGATGTCAAAAAGAGATGCACCTAAGCTACATAGAGATAACTTTCTTGCATGGAAAAGTTTGATGAAGCTACACATTTGAGGACTTGGCGATCATGCACAATCTACCATTACAACTAAGCATTTTGATCCTGTTGGAGCCTAAATAGTCGAGGATATGAAAAAGAAGAAATAACAACACCAAGTAATGTTGGAGATTTTCTATGCCCTAAGCTATGTTGATTTTGATGATATCAAAAGTCTTGATGACACAAAGAAAATGCCAGATGCCTTAATCACTATCTATGGAGGAGGCACTAATGTTGTAATAGCCAAAGTTGAAAGTCTTAGAGGTTTGTTTGATGATATGAGAATGGAAGAAGGTGAAATTATTGCTCAATATGCCTTAAAGATAGAAGATGTTAATTTAATAATAGGAGCTACTGACACAATAGATAATGATATTGTATTAAGCAAAGTTTTAAGAACATTGTTGCCTATATATGCTATTAGAGTTTTTGCAATTCAAGAACTGGGATTTATACCAAGGAATAATCTATCACTTGAAGGTCTGGCAGGTAGGCTCACTACTTTTGAGCTATTTAACTTTGATAATTGCAAACCTAAAAATATTGAATATGCATTCAAAACTAAGCTATCATTGAAGGAACTTGATGAGAAGAAGAAGAAGAAGAAAATAATAAAGTATGTGTCTAGTGATAGTGATACAAATGAGGAGGATGTAGAAAAACTTAAGGCACTACTAGTAAGGAGATTCCATAGAGGTAAAGGCAAGTTCAAACATAAATTATCTATCATTTGTTTCAATTGCAATGAGCTTGGTCATATTGCTTCTAGGTGTCCAAAGAAGAAGAACTATAGAGGTGACAACAAGTACAAAAGTAGAAGAGATGAAGATAATAAGGATTAGAAAGAAAAAGGCAAGAAGTCTTGCTACATTTCTGAAGAGGAAAAAAGAGATGAATCTAATGAATATGATGATGAAGTGGTGTATGTTGTAATGAAGGATGAATTTCATGATGATGAGGCAACTACACTTGTGACTTGTGTGAATAGGAATGATAGATGGATCATTGAAAATGGTTGTTCACATCACATAACTAGAGATAAAAGTAAGTTCATTCCCTTGAATTGCTATGATAGAAATAGTGTAAGATTTGGTAATGATGCACCATTTGATAAGTAGGACATGATTTCCACAGCTAGTCAAATTGTGATGTGAATATCAGGATTTAACTTTGTGATTTTGAGTCAAACTCGATGACCCATGTTTCATGAGTAGTGATTCAACATGAATCCATCTCTCATGAGAATAAATGAAACATTTAGCACTCATTGGATCTAGGTGATGCTCACAGGGGTGAAGCACCAGGACTTCCCGGGAGGTCACCCATCCCAGTACTACTCCAGCCTGAGCGCGCTTAACTACGGAGTTTCCTCCACAGTTAAACCCAAAGCTTGCAACCCCATTTGCAAAACCTTCACCAAGTGTTGTGCCTTATGAATCATTCATTAGAAATCCCCTTAAGCTCATCAATTGATAAGTAGGACATGATTTCCACAGCTAGTCAAATTGTGATGTGAATATCAGGATTTAACTGTGTGATTTTGAGTCAAACTCGATGACCCATGTTTCATGAGTAGTGATTCAACATGAATCCATCTCTCATGAGAATAAACGGAACATTTAGCACTCATTGGATCTAGGTGATGCTCACAGGTGATGCCCCTGTGAGCATCACCTAGATCCAATGAGTGCTAAATATTCCGTTTATTCTCATGAGAGATGGATTCATGTTGAATCACTACTCATGAAACATGGGTCATCGAGTTTGACTCAAAATCACACAGTTAAATCCTGATATTCACATCACAATTTGACTAGCTGTGGAAATCATGTCCTACTTATCAATTGATGAGCTTAAGGGGCTTTCTAATGAATGGTTCATAAGGCACAACACTTGGTGAAGGTTTTGCAAATGGGGTTGCAAGCTTTGGGTTTAACTGTGGAGGAAACTCCGTAGTTAAGCGCGCTCAGGCTGGAGTAGTACTGGGATGGGTGACCTCCCGGGAAGTCTCGGTGCTTCACCCCTGTGAGCATCACCTAGATCCAATGAGTGCTAAATGTTCCGTTTATTCTCATGAGAGATGGATTCATGTTGAATCACTACTCATGAAACATGGGTCATCGAGTTTGACTCAAAATCACATAGTTAAATCCTGATATTCACATCACAATTTGACTAGCTGTGGAAATCATGTCCTACTTATCAATTGATGAGCTTAAGGGGCTTTCTAATGAATGGTTCATAAGGCACAACACTTGGTGAAGTTTTTGCAAATGCACATGTCAGAATTGATGAATATGCAAAAAAGAATGAAGAAGAAAGCAACAAGGAACTTGAAGAGTACATAAGATTTATTTATTATGAACCTGATACCCTTCCAAATGTATCTAAAAGAAAAGAAGCTTCAACTCCTGAGTCCCCAAAAACTCCTATAATTACCAAGTTGCAGGTAGTGCAACCTGAGCTGGAAGGATCTTAGTCATAATAAAAGGCAATTGAGCTAGTTCAAAGTGAGCCTGATGGAATCGAGTCATAGACAAAAAGACCCAAGCTTGAAACTAAAATTCAAGAAGAAGATGGTGGAACTCATTCAAATACCAAGGAGCCAGTGTTAGCAAGATATGATAGAAGACATCATGCATCTAATTAGATCATTGGAGTGAAATTAGGTGGAACAATCAAAAGAAGAAAAATAAAAGGTACATGTTTACTTGTTGAATTTGAACCTAGAAGTGGTAAAGATGCTTTGGAAAATGAAATTTAGATTGAAGCAATGAATAAAGAGATAGAATAAATAGAAAAGCACAAAATTTGGACTATTATGCCTAGACCCAAGGATAAAAATGTAATTGGTACAAAATGGGTATTTAAAAATAAGTTGAATGAAGATGGAAAAGTTACAAGAAACAAAGTAAGATTAGTATGCAAAGGTTATTCTCAAGAAGAAGCTATTGACTATGGTGAGACTTTTGCTCCTCTAGCAAGACTTGCAGGTGTTATAACTTTACTAGCATATGCAACACATAGAGGATTTAAAGTATATCAAATGGATGTTAAATCTACTTTCTTGAATGGAATTCTTGATGAGGAAGTCTACATTGAACAACTAGAAGATTTTGAAGATCCTAGCAAAGGAGACATGGTTTGCAATTTAGATAAAGTGTTATATGGTCTTAAGCAAGCTCCCAAAGCTTGGTATGAAAGGCTCCATAATTACTTGATACAGATTGGTTTGCAAAGAACTAATGATAATAGTGGTTTGTATATCAAGGAAGGACTAGACAAGAAGATTGTGTTAACAAAAATATTCGTTGATGATACTCTATTTATAGGAAATGATGACTTATGCAAAGCATTCTCAGAAAAAATGAGTAAAGAATTTGATATGTCCATGTTTGGTGAAATAAAATTCTTTGTTGGATTGCAAATACAATAGAACAAGAATGCTATCTACATCACTCAATCTAAGTATATCAAGGAGATAATAAAGAAATTTGGAATGGAAGATTCAAGACTAGTTGGAACACCTATGTCTACTAGAAATAAGATTTCCAAAAATTATGATTTCAAAGAAGTAGATAAAACCACTTACAAATTAATTAATGAAAAATTATAGTATGTAGTTCACACAAGGCCTAATATTGCTCTAAGAATTGGAATAGTGGCAAGATTCTCAGCAAATCTTAATAAAAATCACATGATGGTGATCAAGAGAATCATGAGGTATCCAAAAGGTACTAAAGACTATGTTTTATGGTACAAACTTGGAGGCAATTTGGACTTAAAAGTGTTTACTGATACTGATTGGGTAGGAGGTCTTGATGATAGAAAAAGCACTAGTTGTGGAGCATTCTTTCTTGGTAAAATACTAGTATCTTGGACAAATAAGAAGAAAAATTGTACATTTCAAGCCATAGCAGAGGCAAAATATCTAGCAGCAATAGTCAATTACTCTAACATTATTTAGTTCAAGCAATTGTTGGAAGGAATGAAGGTAGAAATCAAAAATTCAATTTTCATATATTGTGATAACACTAGTGCAATCAACATATTAAAGAATCCAGTAATGCATAAAAAAAAAAATCATATTTCTATAAAATGTCACTTCTTAAGAGAATTGGTACAAGATAAAGAAGTCCGATTGGAATATGTGAATACAAAGGAATAGATTGCAGACATATTCACTAAGCCATTACCTAAGAATGCATTTTTTTACCTGAGATGTAAGCTAGGGGTCATTTCACTATCTGACATTCACTAAATGATGTTTAGTGAGTGCATCAACCAGAACCTATTGAAGATCAATGAGCTAGTGTAGAATTGGCAAGGGCAGATTGCAGATGAATCAATACTTAAGGTATATTGGTATTTACAGAGTTATTGTCTTTGGCATGTGTTGTCAAATTGGAAGAATTTTACTGTCATATCTCTGAGAAATTTTTGGAACCAAAATAAAGTTAGAAACTAGAGAGGGAGAAATCTTCTAAAGAAGAAATATGTTGAAAGAGGGAGGATGTTCTAAATAAACTTTGTAATAGCCATTATAGATGGAATTATATGAAAGGAAGAACTTGTGTTGACAAAGGGAGTTCTCTGATCTAAAATCTAAAATTTGATTGTGCTATGACATGTTGTGTTGCCATCAATGCCAAAGAGGGAGATTGTTGGATACAATTGATTAATTATGTGTTGTCTTTGATGTTACACAAATGTCATAATCATTATTAGGCATTATATGTCCAGCTCACCCTAGTGAAGATAGTTCTCAGTGTTTGCCAAACATTCCTATGTTTGCCAAGTTCAGAAGGTAGTGTCTACCAAGCTCACTCGGTCATCAAAGGAAAAGTTGTAGAAAGCGACTGTTAATCGAGCCCACTTAGGTGTCGAAGGAAAGTTGGATGGAACTAGTGCTAACCAAGCTCACTTGATTTCCAAAGAATTTTTGTAAGTTTGTAGTGTTAACCAAGGTTTTTTTGGTTCAAAAAGGAAATTTTTTCAGAGTTAGTTTCTACCGAGTAGCATCAGCTAACGAAGGATTTTCTTATTTTTTTGTATTAAGCTTAATTGACCTATCTATTGATTCCAACTGACTAAGGTGATGAATATTGATTATTGTAATTTGTATTTGGGCTAACTTGACAAAGTGGAAGGTATAAGTATAAGGTTAAGTTGTGCTTTCAAGTGTGTTTGAAAAGGTGAAAGAGAATGTGGAAATTATGATGATGTGATTGAAGATCAGAGGAAGTGAATTTGAAGGATAAGCATAATATCCTTGTGGTGTAGCAAAGCCATATTCAATCAATAAGAATCAAGTATAAGCCAGAAAAGAGATCTAAAAACAAAAAATTACATGTAGTCAAATCAGGTCATCTCATTGTTACTCCCTAACCATTGTAGTAGTGATCTAAATCTCCTAACAGGGTTGGCTTAACAACTATGAGCAAATCTACTAACAAGGTGGCAATTTCATTGAATTATTCTCAAGACCTCTAATTAGGTCACTCCTAATAGGGTGATTAAATTCTTTAATAGGGTCACACCTAATAGTGTGTTTTGTATCCTTTAATAGGGTTGGCTCTTAATAGGGCTCACTTCAGAAGAGTGAAAATTAGTAACTAGTTGCTATTGGTGGTTTTTCCTAAATTAGGTTTCCACATTAAATCTTGGTTTCAAATGTGTTCATGCTATTTTATTTATGTGTTTAAAACTAGGTTAAATTAATGGTAATCATATATAACATCTAATGGTTTATATGTTAATCTTTTACTGAGCTAATCCAATTATTATTGAGTTACAACATTCTGTGTGTTTACAGAGCTTCAGTAGTATTCAATTATCTATTTGCATTCTATATTGAAATCTAAGGGATCTATGATTTATTTTTGTAGTACCTAATTCACCCCTCCCCTTTTAGTTACTCCTCTTATATTTCCAATACCTCCATCCTCCATTCTTCTTTGATGCTAATACTATGGATACAACACATGGACTCAAGCTCCCCAAATCAAACCCTTCTACAATAACTCATGCACTTGTATACTCAAATTCTCACTATTTATTGGCATAATTATCTATGTTTCCTTGTGTGGAAACCTTTCTCCTAGGATCAAGTTCATCTAGTGACTAATATTTCTCACTAGGGGTAAATCATCATGTATATTATCTGACACAATATTGGGAACCTCTCCCAAAAAATATGCAACTTCAACAAGAAACTCCTCTACTTCTTCTTTACCATCTTTTGGAATTATGCCAACACACATATGCTTATGCTTCATACCCTTAAGAAACTTCTTTCCATCGAAAAAACATATCCTAGCAACACTACATACCTTTTCTTCTTTCTCCTTCAATGGCTTTAACATATGTTTCACTCCCTTCTTTGTCAAAGTGTAATACTCGCTCACCTATCATGTACAACATGTCTTTAAAATTTCATGTAATACCTAGAAAAATATGAGATATGTCAATAGGTATGATATCACAAAGCATCTCATCCTAGTAGCTTCCAATTTTTAGCTTCACTAAGAACTGCTCATTGACCATGACCTTGTGGACATCCTACAGCTAGGAAATACAGTATGGATGTAGTTGTTTTTGCCTCTTGATATTTAAATCCATGACCATCTTTTCTAACACTATATTGTTTGTAATTCCATAATGAATGATCACATCTTAACCCTTATCTTCACATTTTCACCTAGTGTAAAATGAATTCCTTCTTTAACAAGGTTCATTCTCTCGACTACCCAAGAATATCCTATTAACTATGAGTTCTCCTCTTTCAACATGGACACTCTAGTTTGGCCTTCTATTCTCCCTTCTATCCTTTCTTGGCAATGGGAACATTCAAATGCTCTATGCCCTTCTTGTCCTGATGGGGACACAATCCAAGAATAGAATGGACACAATAGAAAAGGGGAAATTATATTAACCGAGAAAATAAGCTAGTACAAACAGTACAGAGAAAATAAACTTCAAAACATGCCCTAAGGGCTTACAATAGCATAAACCTAGAGATAATTTCTCCTTTTAGTACCTCCTCTCAAACTCTACTCCGAACTGCCTTTTACAATGCCAGAAATCTCCTTAAATAGACCCCAGAGGGTTAAGGACTAGGAGTATATTCTAGAAAGTGCTAGTAGGCATCCACCGACCAAATATAAGGTTCCAAAAGCTGCATTAGAAGTCGGTGCAAATCTAGAAGAATCCAGAAATGGTAATCGAACTTTTGGGAGGCATAACTTTTGAACCATAGCTCCGATTAACGAACCGTTTACATTTTTGAAAAGCTCTTGAAGTGATCTATAGCCCTATGGACCAGCTTTTCTCATCCCCCATTTTCTGGCCCTTTTTGAGGTCATTTAATGCCCCTAACTTGACTTTGAAGCATTCTGAGGAGGTCTCCAAAATTCAAAAAATTGCAATAACTTTCAAACCGTGGGGCCTTTTGACCTGATTCTTTTTTTGGAATGCTCTAAATCACAATTAAATTAATCTAGCCAATTCACACCTTCTAGGTCACCAAAATGATGGCCAAATTGCATGCTCCTATTTTTTCGAGATTTTCTAGCACACTGATAGTTGAACTGTGAGAGTTGGAACCTTTATTTGACCCAAATGGGTATACAAAAATGTAAAGAAATGAAATAGAAACTAAGTCTAAGTATATTTTTTTGGGTGACACAGGATTGCCCTTATACCTTTGGATACTCCTGCATCATCTCCATAGTGAATGCATTTTCTATGGAAACCTCCTCTTCCAGATCCTTTCCCTCTACCTCTTCCTCTCTGATATTTATTTCTTTGATCAAGAAAATTATTGAAATGATTTCTCCTATGATTTTGACTACTACTAGCCTCATACTTGTTCTTATGATCATAACTTTGGCCTCCATAAGACCATCTACTAGATCTTCCACCACGACCTCTAATATTATTTTTGTTATCAAAGTTATTTCTCGGCTTCTCCTCACTCTAAGGGAAAAATGGTATGCCTCCTAAATGCTTGTAATTGAACAAGATTCAAGTTATCCTAAATTCTTGGCCTCAAATTATTAATTTAATGCACAAATTTCTCCTTATTAGCTTTTGCATGGTTTCTCCTAATGAGAACTTAGTAGAACTCTTTAATATACTTTTGAATAGATCTTCCCACTTGCTTCAACGCTCACATTTTCTTTAGTAGATCAAGATTATAATCCATGGTAATGGATTAAATAGTTTTAATTTAGATATCATCTAGTCCCATATTTTTATTTTCTCCTTTCCTCTTCTCTTGCTTTCCAACTAAATCTCCTACCACCATATCTTTGCACATCCCTTCCATTTTAACTTTGTAAACTTGACCCTTTAGGGATCCTCAATATCTTCATACTCAAAGCATTCCTCCATTTCATCAATCTAGTTGATCAACTCCTCTATATTAAGATTTACCAAAAATATGGGAACCTCAAACTTAGGTCTTTTTATAATCTTTGAGATCACTGTGAAATATGATTTCTTCTTATGGGTTTAGAACTGCCTTTCCTTCACCATTTTCTTCTTTGTTCTCATCCTTTCTTTCATCTCTTACAACAAGATTTATTCCTCAACAAATTTTTCCTTCCAATGATTGTAGCTATCTATGGATACCTCTAAAACCCTCAAGTGTATACCTATGGATCTTCTACCATGCTCTTGTCATGGAGAAATTTTTTGTTCTTCCATTGAAACCCTAGTGTAAACTTCCTCACAATTGGCCATTTGTCTACACACTTAGCCCAAACCACATTTGTGGTGAAAATGCCTCACACTCAGTGATCTATTTAGACACTCAAGAACTCCTATTGTAACACCACATGATGAAGGGTTCTCACCTTAATAGAAAAAACACATAATAAAACAAAGAAGCAACAATAATTTGTGAGAATAAAATACAAGGTTCTTATTATCACCACAAATGTGGAATTAAATTTTTTTGAAATGCAATATGCAGACCTACATGGACACCATCCTTACCATAATTTTCAACATACAGCTACAAACTATCACCTATAGCTTTCCTAGAAAATGTACATGCATTCCTTAAATAAGCATTTTTACACCACCTAGGAAGTTTCTAGACATCAAACCCTAACTGTTGAGACTGACTAACTCAAAAATTGCATATAAAGTTGACTCGATACACCTTGGAAACCTATTTAAGAAATTTTTGGTTAGCCCAAGTTTTGAAGGCTATAACTTTTGAACCATTTCTCTGATTGGCTATTATAACCACTTTTCAGAATCCTGAACTTCTTATCTACAGGGCTCAAATAGTGCAAGCTCCAGTCAACCCCATTTTGGAGCCCATCTCTAATGGTGAGCCTAATGTTTTTATACTAAAAATTCCTACCAAAAAATATCCAATAAATCCATGACTACTCATGATATGACACTAAGCCTCAATTGGTAGGTTAATATATCTGCAACAAACATCCACTTTTAAAATTAGAACATTCTAAGATTGTATGATTGACTTACTAAGTGGTAAGCCTCTAGAAATAACAACTCTACACTAAGAAAACCATTAATCACTATACAAAAACAAAATAATTTTTGGGTGATGCAAGATTTCCTGTACACCTAGGATTCTCTTGCATCAAAATAACATTATTTAAAGATTTCATAAGAAAGTTTCAAGATGGATGGGTAAGTTTCTATTTGAAATGGGGAAGATTAAAATCCTTAAGAGGTATCTTCAAAAACCATATATATATATATATATATATATATATATATATATATATATATATATATATATATATATATATATATATATATATATCAGTCACACACACACACACACACACACACACACACACACACACACACACACACACACACACACACACACACACACACACGCACGCACGCACGCACGCACGCACGCACGCACACGCACGCACACACACACACACACACACACACACACACACACACACACACACACACACACACACACACACACACACACACACATTTTCATATACACCTCTATTATTGATAACATAAATAAATTAAAAATGGAGTTCTTATGAATTCCTACTAAGGAGAAAGATATAATTTTACTCATCAAATTGGATAAATCCAAAACATAAAATAAATATGCCTTATTTGATATAAAACGGATAGGAACTTTCAAAGGAGCCCTCTTTAGAAAAAATGAGATGGCCACTTTCACAAAAATGTAAGGATTTCAAATTAAACTCATTGGGGTCAAATACCTCCAAAATAGACATTAAAACTCCTTGAAGATACTAACTCTATTTTGTGACCCCCTCTATCAAATAACATCATCAAAATAAAATAAATGTTAAGGAATGGAAGGAAGAAAACAATTGGGCATGGTAGAAGTGCTGCACTTTAAAAGGATATGGAGTTTTAAGACAAACCTCTTCTGGAATATACCAAATTTACCAAAATTAGAATATGTCTTCTTTAAAAAATGGATATTTGGCCAGTAACCACAATCAATTTTATTGTGGGAAGAATTTGCATATAAACCTTTGAAAACCAATTACAAAAAGGTAAAGGTGTTGCTTCAAAAATTAGGCAATTTATTATTCCCATCTTACTTGACCTCTGCCATCTTACTTGACCTCTGAAAGACATACTTTTGGTTGTTATTTTTATGTCTTTATTAAAGCCACCAAAAGTGGACTGATATTTTTATATGTAACCTAGTACTGACTCCATCAATTCGTGAATAGAATTATGTACATTTATGTTTTACATGAAAGTTTTAAAGTACTAATTGCATTGCAAACTATAAAGCAATCTATCACAACATAGTATGGTTTGTGATAATAGAAACACAATAATTAGATAGTTGAAACTCATTTATATTGTAAGAAACATCTTTTATATTTTTGAGATTTAAAATGATGTTCTAAGGTCAGATGATGGCCTAAATTACTTAGCATGTAACCTTCATTAAAAAATTTCCATGAAAATTTAAAATTTACAATTTCAATAATAGAGAAGATGTTTAAAAATAGGCTTTTAGAATTAGTATTTAAAACTCTCTTTTACAACTATTTTGATGTTTCTAAATTAAAATTTCAACAAATATATGTTATGAGACTTTGAATTCATCTTTGAACTCAATTGAGTACTTGGAGTAAATTTTATAATTTCAAAACTATGATACTACCTATGTTAGAACATACTCCTATTGAGTTGAGAAGCTTATTTTTATTAATAAATTATAAACATTTTTTATAAAGAAAACTATTTTAAATTTCTTACATATATTTTAAGAAGATGATGTATTTTTATGTTGATTAATAATACATTAAAAAAAATTGGTTTAGTGTTTTACATTCATCAATCCATTATCAATCATTTTGATGTTGATTGATATTACATTTTGGATATTGCACTTGAGTGATTTTAGTTGGTTTGTTAGTTATTGATTATGTTTACACATATGAAATGTCTTGATTAGGATTTATAGGGTATCAAATAGAAGATAGTAATAAAATTAATTTTGTCTCTAATGATAGGTTAGGAGTATGAACTGGTAAATAGTGAGATTGGTGAAAGGCTATAATGTATTCATTTCTTTACATTTTTGGGTCATAACTTACATTATCAGTTGTTTCTTTTGATGAAAGTTTATTTTCAAATGTAGACACAATTTTAAATAGTTTTAAAAGTTTTGTAATGTTTTAGGAAGATGAATTTCATAGCTATATAAATTGTGTTATTTAGGGCCTAATCAGTCTCGTAGGTAAATTTCTCTCTACTTTATTTGATGTAGTTTCCCGCCAATTATATAAGCAATGAAAAGCTTGTATTAAATGGCTCTTGATTAGAGATTTCATAATGTATGATTTGATTTCTTGTCTTGTAGTGGTATTGAGATGTAAGGGATCTATAATTTAATCACTAGATAATAATAATATTGGACTCAGTGTTGGTAGACTTAGACCAAGGATTGGGTGAACCATGTTAAATTTTTCTATATTATGTTTGAGTTTATGTGGTTTATTATTTTCTAATATTGGCTATATTTAGATGTAATTACTATTGCTATCTTGTTATCCTAACAAGTTGTATTAGAGGAAGGTTGTTTCTAATTATACTTTGAAAGAAAGTCTCATGATTGAGTGGGAGAGATGACAAACAATGGTGTGCTAAATTTTAAGAAGTTTAATGGGATGAGCTTTTAGCTATGAAAAATGAAAATGGAGGAGAATCTATATCAAAAGGATTTATGGAAATCATTGCAAGGAAATTTTTTTAAAAAACTTCTATGAAAAATGAGGATTACTATATTTTGGATAGAAAGACACTAGAGAGTATTTTTTATGCCTAGCACAATCATCATTATTTAATATTATAAAAGAGAAGATGACTTAAGAGTTGATGCAAACCCTAGAAAAGTTGTATGAAAAGCCCTCTACTTCAAATAAGGTATTTCTCATGAAGTGCTTATTTAATATGAATGTATAAGAAGGTGGATCATTGTTCGATCATTTAAATAAGTTTAATATAGTTACTAGTCAATTATCTTCTATAAATATTAATTATGATAAGAATTAGAGATTTTTTGAATTTGTTTTCTTTCATGAAAGCTAGAATGAATTGTAAATGGCTATGAGTAATTTCATTTCTAGATCTAATATCCTAAAATTTGATGATCTTCTTCGTGTTATCTAAAGTGAGGTAACTCATAGGAAAATCTTAGGTGGATCTATCTTAGGAATTGTTTTGAGCACGCAAAGTAGAGGTAGACCAAATGAGATACAATAAAATTCTTCAAATCATGGGAAATCAAACTGGAAGAGGTCTTAATTCAAAGGATCAAGAGATTGTTGGTATTGTGCTAAATTAGGGCATAATAAGAAAAATTGCAAAAATTGAAAGAATAATGAAGGATATAGAAAACAAGGATAGAAGGAGGAAAATGTGGTAAGCTACAAATCTAAACATGATGATTTACTTCTTTCTTTAGAAGATTTGATGAATCATGGATTCTAGATTTATGGGCTTCATTTCATGCTACTCCCTATAGATGTTATTTTGTTCAATATATCCAAGGGGATTTTGGGTTCATTTATTTGGTAGATAATGAACCTTGTCAAATTCTTGGAAAGAGAAAAATTAAGATTGAGTTGGAAAATGAGAATCATTCACTACTACAAGAGGTAAGACAAATTTAGAGGTTGAGTAGGAAAGAATGTTTCAACATGGAAACTTGGTGATGAGGTTTGGATAATTAATTTTAATTATAGAAAATAAAATGTTTTAAAAGGTTCCTTAGTTGTATAAAAAGGTGTGATAGTAGTCGGGTAAGTGCATGAAGTTGGGTCTTACTTTTGAACAAAAAGTGGAAATGCTTTTCCTATTTTTGAAATTTCTTGTCAAGTAATGTTAACTTTTAATGCAATTAGAAATTCAATATAAAAAACTTTAGAAATAAAGATTGTAGTGCTCAAACTCTACCTTTAGAATATGTAATTTATTTGTATACCCATATGATAGATCTTGTTTTTGGTATGGATATTTAAAAAAAACTTTATCAAAATGCACTCGTGTACAAACACCATAATTTGAAAAGTAAAAAATAAATTCATTTAAAGAAAGTTTTGGTTAGTCTAAAATGTGTCAATATGAATTTCAGTAAAATTTGTTTGTATGTAAAACAAAAGAGACAAATTTTTGTTAAGAGAGGGAAGGAAATTGTTGGTGTAAATAAGTATTTACTTATTACACTTACTTAAGTTTACTTAGGTTAATACATTATATTACTATTTATTTATTAGTCATCTAGGAGTATGTGCACTCTTGTGTGTTTTCATGATGACATCATAGGGGACCACACCTCTTTTAAGCACATGTTGTCTACAACACATGAATCTTCTACACACATATGACACTTTTTCATTCTTATCCATTCATCTAGAATGTTGGATAAGCTGCTTAGTTGTCTTATCTCTTGGTTGTTTCTAGAGTCATTCTAGGTGCTTCTCGAGAGGCCTTTATAAGCAAGCACTCCTAGTGTATGTACATGCTTTTGAATAGTAAGCAACATCATTCTAATCATACTCTATCTATTTTGGTCTACTATGTGCTTGTGTTGAGTTCTTTAGTTCTTGTATGAATTCTAGCCTAAGCCAAATTCTTACATGGTATCTGAGTTGAGGGAGATTCTCTACATGTAGCCATTCAAGACCATTCATGCTTTAGCAACTCAACTCAAATATGGGGGATCCAAAAAAATTGGGAGCATCTACAACAAGATCTGACCTCATCGTTGCGTCCGGAGTGTTGATTCAGTGAAGATTGACAATACATTTGCCTATCTTGGGGAAATTTTTTTTGCAAATTAGAACCTGGAGGTCCCGATTTCTAGTTCAGGTATGATTGTTTTATTGATCTGATTATTTTATTTTTGGATCTAAATTATTCTATTCTCTGCAATTATTGGGTATTTTTCAAAATCATTATTTTCGGATTCAAAGAAAAAAAATGTGGCTAAATCGGGCAGTGACACCCTAGCTCAGCTCTATATTTTTGGTCGGAGGAATTTTATTTAATTTTTTAGGGTATTTTATTCACATAAGGTGAGCTATATTAAATCCATGGCCATAATACTATTAAATAGAATTCACACTGCGCACACAATCTAGCAAGGAAATTTCACCATCGGTTAGCCAATCACTCTGGCTAATTCCACTATGCAGTGACCATTTCCTTGGTTGAGATGTGGGTGGAAGTTGCCATATAATTATCACATGAAGCACCTAGCCCACGAATGTGGGATTAATCACATACTTTTCAGCCTAATTTAATTTCTAGTGCTGAACTAAGGAAATCAGGCATTGCAATCCCATATCGACAATGCACTAACAATTTTTGGCAGATCTAAAACCTAGCTTCCTACTCTCCTGCTCTCCCATACCATGGAGCATTAAACAACCTAGGATGCGTGTCAGAAGTCGATAGATCCATTTGGTAGGTCCTAGACCCTGAACCATCAACCACCACAATTAGCAGTGATGCTGGAACACACTCATCAGATCCAACTATGCATGCAGTCAGCAAATGGATAGACCAGCTGCCACGTATCCGAACATGTTATCCTACTAATTTTTTTCCACCCTTGTTCGTACAATTTGGTACGATTGTTCAAGTGCCACATCATGTTGATGTCATCTTTTGTTTGTTGATGTTATCCAGTTCAAGAGATTAAATTTGACACCCATCTAAATGTCATTCAAGGGTGAATCACAATTGCTACAATGATCGTATGACCATCAAAATTAACCCCATAATTTGCTGATGCAACTCCTCTCCAGATTTTTTTTGGTTGATGCAACTTGGACATCCCGACTCCAAATTAGGTGCAATATTTTTTGAAATTGGGTAGAATTTTTTAAAGTTTTTAGTGGTGCAGCTATTTTTTGGTTTTGGTACAAGGATTGTTTAGAAATTGCATTTTTTTGTGATTGTACCTTCATAATCCTACATTTTGCAACTTCAAACGCTCTGTATGGGCACATTTGGAGTCGAAAGCAGGTTCTATTTTTTTTGAAAGTGCGTATTTTTTTGTCTACTTTTCAAATTTGGCATTAGATTTTAGTGTTGTGTGGAAAAAATTTTCACTTTCAGAAATAGGGCTTTTCTTTGCTTTGTAATGCTTCAGAATTGTAGCACATTGTATTTCATCCATAATAAGCTGCCATCGGAGTATTCCACATTTGTATCTTCTTTTAACACCTCAAAGACTACGTTAGGATCTACCTATAGGAAAGTCACTTTTGATGAATATGCTAAATTGTTGGATGATGAAGAAAAGAAGTTGAAATCAATGGGGATTCTCAAAACACCTCAGTCTAAGGCACTGCTGGCCAACAATGAGGGTTCTCAACAATCAGTTGGATAGTCTTCAAATAAAGGAAAGGGTAAGAAGAAATGAAAGAAGGAAAAATATAAGGATGCAAAAAAGACAACACCACAATCAAATCAACAAGGCAAGTCCTTGAATTTGAACAACAAGAATAGGGACAACAATAAGAAGAAGAAGAAGTGTGCTTATTGCAAAAAATTGGGTCATGAAGAGCATGAGTGTTATCTTAGAAAGATTTATGAATTAACCAACATCATAAAGAAACATAATGTTCCATTGGCTAATTCTTACAAGGAGAAAGGATCTTCTTCAGATTCCAAGGGAAAAGGGAAAGAATTCATGGCAAATGCAAACTCTTCAAGGGAATGGATATTTGACTCAGGTGCCTCATATCATATGGGTTCTTCAAAGGAGGATTTTTCTTCAATGAAGCAATCCAAGGTACTGCACATCTTCATGGGAGATGATACAAAAATGGAAGTTGAAGGAAAAGGAAATGTGGAGATGGAAAATGGAGAGTTGCAAGAGGTTCTCTATGTTCCAAACCTAAGTTCAAATCTCTTTTCAATCTACTAAATCACTCACCTTGGAGATGGACATAGAGTTGAATTCCTTCTAGACTCGGTTCAAGTGCATTGTCTTCAAGACAATTCGTTGGTTGTAGTGGGGAAAGTGAATCACAACAAGAGGTTGTACTCTTTCTCTCATTTTGTACCCAAGTGTCCTTCGAAGGCCTTGTTATCTCAATCCAATTCAAACATGCAATTATGGCATGAGCGATATAGTCATCTTGACTTCTACTATCTTCAACAACTTTGTACATACCAAATGGTGAAAGGTCTACCTCAAATCAATTTTTCTAAGGGTGACTGTTCAATAGATTCAGTGGATATGCATCCAAATGGGAAGTTACAAAGAGGGAAGTCTTCAAGAGTAACAAGTGTTCTACAGATGGTTCACATGGTATTAGCAGGTCCTTTTCCATCCAACCAAGGTTGCTACATACTTACTTTTTTTGATGACTTTTCAAGGTTCACTTGGGTCTACTTTTTGCATAGTAAGGGTGAAGTGTTGGAAAAATTTCTAGCCTTCAAGGCTCATGTTGAATGAAAATCCAAAAAGGCCATCAAAGTACTCCACATGGAAAATGGAAACATGGATGTGAATAGAAGACTTAAGGACTTTTGTAGACATGAGGGAATCAATCTTCAAACTCTACCAGCATTTAGTCTGCATAAGACAGATGTTACAACTTTGAGGATTCACACTCTCAAATCTATGGCAAGTTGCATGATCCATGCCAAGTCTCTAGATCCATCATTAGAAGTCGAAGAAAACTCAAGTGCCACTCACATTCCTAATCATTCTCCTCATCTAGCCTTAGATGGAAAAACTCCTTTTGAGGCATGGTGCAGTAGAAAAGCTATTGTGCCACACTTCAAAGTCTTTGGTTGTCCTACATGGGCAAAGAGATCTTCCAGGAGATGCAGGGCACAGTCATCTCAACCTTGTACCTTCATTGGTTATGAAGATGATGTGAAAGCATACAGACTTCTATATCTTGAGATGCATCAAATATTTGTGGAGAAGGATGTATACTTTGAGGAAATTTTACCAAGCTTGTCCTCTACTCCTCTTCGCACATCATACAATGTGGAAATTGATAGTGATTTTAGTGATCGTGCTTCAATAGATTCAGACATGTGGGGTTCTATCAACAATTATAGTTAGAGGTCACTACATCAGTTTAGTCCACATGCATATATAGCCATAGTGATAGGTCCAAAAAAATAGGGTACATCCAGTCTTCCAGATATAGGTTGAATGACAGATTTGGGGGACAGTATTCATGATATGCCTCTTCTTCTTGATGCAAAATATCCTTCTTTAGTTCTCACAAGGGTTCTTGACTCTCTTGTTCATTCTCTACATGATCAATCCTCATAGGTTGAAGTGATTGTGGATACTTATGATTAGCAGTTACAGCAAGGTTCTTCATTACTTGCAGAGACAAACAGTTCTTTAGGACTGGTTATTCAACCAGTTGAGCAAGTTTTAGAGACATCACTTATCCATGGGATTCTTTCCCCATAAATTGGAAGCATCTCATTTGTACCCTTGGTATTATTTCTTCCCAAGGGGAGGAAGACCATTCTACAATCTTGGATCGGCTTCTTCATCAGAGCAGTCACTATTCAGCATTCTTCTTTAGGGGGGAGCCCATCCTGTCTCTCTTCCTCTTCTCATCATTCTCTTATGTATATATTGGATGTATTTCATATTGGGGGGGTCTTGATTACTCCATCCATCCATGCATCCCTATTTATCTCTCTTTTTGGGGGAGGGTTTTTCCCATGAGGTTTTCCCTCTTTCCCCACTTTATGGGAGATTGCATATCATTATGTACATGGGTACCTAACATGGCCTAGTAGCCGGGACCCATTTTTCATTTCATCCTAGATTTCATAAGCTTAAGGGGGGGGGGGTTGGTCTAAATAAGTATTTACTTATTACACGTACTTAAGTTTACTTAGGTTAATGCATTATATTAATATTTATTTATTAGTCACCTAGGAGTATGTTCACTCTTGTGTGTTGTCATGATGACATGATAGGGGACCACGCCTCTTTTAAGAAGATGTTTTCTGCAACACAGGAATCTTCTACACACATATGAAACTTTTTCATTCTTATCCATTCATCTAGAATGTTGGATAACGTGCTTAGTTGTCTTATCTCCTGGTTGTTTCTAGAGTCATTCTAAGTGCTTCCTGAGAGGCCTTTATAAGTAGGCACTCCTAGTGTATGTGCATGCTTCTAAATAGTAAGCAACATCATTATAATCATACTTTGTCTATTTTGGTCTACTGTGTGCTTGTGTTGAGTTCTTTAGTTCTTGGGTGAATTTTGGCCTAAGCCAAATTTTTATAGAAATTAAAAATGAGAAATTAGAGCTTATGCATACATATGTATGGGGACTAGCTCAAGTATATTCCCTTATTGGCTTTCATTATTGTGTTACATTTATTAATGATGCAACTACAAAATTATTGATTCATTTCTTTAGACATAAATCTTATATTTTAAAAAAAATTTAAGAAATAAAAAATCTCTGTTCAAAATGAAACTACTAAAGAATCAAAATTTCTCAAATCTAATAATGGTGTTGAGTATTGTAGTAAGGAATTTGAAGATTATTTTTCCACTAATGGTATTTGTAGGAAGAAATTTGTTTGAAGGACTCTACTAGAAGATGGAGTGGTTAAACACATGAACATGACAATAAGGGAGTGCACAAGGAGCATGATGTTGAATTTTGAGCTGCCCTTAAACATGTGTATCTAGAGGCTATTAATATTGCTATATATTTGATCAGTAGAGGTCCTTGTACTCTTTTGAGAAGTGGTATGCCATAGGAAACATATAATAGAAATAAGATGAGTTATTATTTTCTAGGAAAATTTGGTTGTGAAGCATTTACACATTTAGATTCTAAAAATAGAGAAAAGATGGAAGCTAAGTCAAAGAAAGTGAATTTTAAGAATATGGTATTGATGAATTTACTTATAGAATTTAGAAATTTGAAAATAAAAAAATTGTAAGAAGTAGGGATGTCATATTTAGTGAGAAAGTATTCTACAAAGATTTGTTGTAGTAGCATGAGAAGAAATAAAATTATGATGTAGTATTGAATGATACTCAAAAGTATGATGTTACAATAGTCCCTCATGCTCTATAACAATTACAACAACAAATACCATGCACCCCAGTGAATGCTAGATGATTACCAAGGATAAGTAGACCTCCAAAAATATTTTCTTGTTCTTTGTATTATATTTTATTAAGAGATGTTGGTGAACCTGAATGTTCCAATGAAACTCTGCCAGTGCATACAAAGGTTCAATGTGGATCTGCAAAGATAGATGAAATGGAATCTTTTCTTAAAAAGTAGATTTGGAATATATGTAAGTTACATGTAGGTAAAAGGGCTTTATAGAATAAATGTGTTTACAAGTTGAAAGAAGAAGATGGACATAAGATAAGATTAAGATCTAGGTTAGATGTAAAAGGATTTGCATAGAAAAAGGACATTAATTTTGATGACATATTTTCTAGTGTTGTTAAATAATTTCTACTTGTACTAATTTAAGAATTGTGGCTACTAAAGATATGTATTTGAAGAGGATTGAAGTTAAAAAATATTTTCTTCATGGTGATTTGGATGAAGAAATATACATGGAACAATAATAGGGATTTGAGATCAAAAGTAATGAGAATTTAGTGTGCAGATTGAAGAAATTTTTATATGGCTTGATGTAAAAACCTTAACAATGGTATCTTAAATGTAATAGTTTTATGCATGATCATGGATACAATAGGTGTCATTCAGATCATCTGTGTTTATTTTTAAGAGGTTGGATGATGATTGATACATTAATTTATGTTTGTATGTTAATGATATCCTTATAGTTGGGTCTAACATGCATCTTATGAAGGGGTTAAAATAATGGTTAGCATATTTATTTTTTATGAAGGATTTGTTAGTAGAAAAAAAATCCTTCATATGAAAATTTGTAGAGATAGGAAGCAAAAAATTTGGCACTATCTCAAGTTCAATATATTGAGATGTGGTTACAATATTTCTCTATGAAGAATACCAAATATGTCAACACATCTTTTCTTGGTCTTTAAAACTGACTAAAACTGTTGGAAATTTATTCAACACTCCCCTTAGGATTTTTGTCAAGGGATTAACTACCTCCTATGTACTATAAGTTGAGTGGTTGTATCAGGCATTGAAAGATTGGTGTTTCGTTGTAATGCGAACCCTACTCAAATAAGTGGTACCAAAGCTTGGTCATAGGTTCAAATCCTTAGATCCTTGTGTAACAATAAGGGGGAGATTGTTTGAAATTTATTCAGAGGTCCCCTAGGGATTTTTAACAAGGGCTTAACCCCTTCCTGTGTACTATAAGTTGAGTTGTATCATGCCCAAAATTTAGGGAAAAAACACAACAAGAAGTTTTTTTTTTTAAAGGGGTAATACAACTATGATGAACCCATCCTAACATTGAATCCATTATGTAGAGATGATGACATGGAAAATTTAAGTGCATGTCACAAGGTTTAGGTAATAATTGAGTTTTCATTACACATCATGAGGATGCAGAGTCAATATTTTAACACACTGTAGGAGTTCAAAACCTTAAGTCCTAGTAGTATAGGAACACTTATTTTTCATTGGTTAAGATGATTTATGACACTATAGTTTCATTTTTTGGAATGTATGATATCATGTTTGAAAGACATTTGATCAATAATAAGGTATGGTTTGATTTGATTCCTTTACACTTGTTTCATTTTACTACTCCAATCCCCTAAGTGTAAAAATCTGCACTTGTAGGTTAATCTGGCAATATATTAATAGTTAATCCCAATCATAATCTAACCATTTATAACTAAATAAAAAATTTAGATATTCATTATTACATTGATCTAAACATACATTTTAGCTTACCATACAATCATACACCACTATCACTTAGAAACCTACATTCCTTAAATACATAATTCATTGACCTTTACATACTATTGCACTTACTTTATTTTTAACATAAAAAAATAGGCACTCATTCTATTATAAGACACTAATATATCAGCTATCCAGATGATAAGAATTACTAACTAAAGTAACACTACTTCCTAAACAACTAACATTGTCACTACACATTTAAAATATTTCAATTCAAAGGTACCCTTTTACTAAATAGTATTTTCAAATGCTAACCATATTTATTAATTACCCAAAAATTAATTTAGTGACCTAAACCTTTTCTAACCCTTATCACTTTCTCCTAACATTGTCACTAACTATTATGAAAACCATTACTCCCACAAAATAATTTTGTAAGAGAACACATATAAATAAATCTATTTTAATTAAATCATGATTAATCATAACCTCTAAAAGAAGCCATACTTTCAAACAAGAATTCTAATTTAATAATCTATGTTCAAATTGAGCTTTATACTAATTAAATTTATTATAAAAAAATTCATAATTTGTAATGGTAATATCTAATTTATAATCCTAATCTCATCCTAACTCTAAGTACTGACAACTTAGAAAATACTAAAATTACCAATAATAAATATTGCCCACAACCTAGCAATTTTAAAAAAAATCCCAAAATACTTAAAAAACTTTACTTACTTATAAATTCTACTAAGTATCTTAAACACCCATTATCTTTTCTTTGAAATACCTAAACAACATTACCAACTATTAACCTAAACCTAACTACTAACTCCTAGACATCCATTGATCTCCCCACAACTAACTACCTAAGCACCCATCCCACTTGACCACTTGCCAAGCTGACATCATCCCCAATGAGCACCTCCCAAAACTTTGGCTCACTGCCATATGCACTTTGTGCACTGCCCCAAGCTTGCAAGGCCATCTCCCTCATGGTACACCTATCGAGGATAACTAAGTTCTAAAATGTGGAGGTGATGTGTTTGGAGGGGGTAAACATTAATGTTTCAAACTTTTACAAGGCAAATGACCCTCCTACAATATACCTGTGTCCAACTTGCATCCAACTCATGTGCAAATTTTAAAGGGATTTTCTTTGCAAGGAAATGAGGAGGTGACACCTTCTTGGGTGTAGTGAAAACATGTGGTGGGGGGGGGGAGATTAAATGATGGTTAGTTGGGGTCTTTAGGGGAATGGTTTAACTTTATACTTTTATATTTTGTCCTCCCCATGTCTGACTAGCTAGCTATTAATCACAATTAAATTTTATGGAGGCTGAGTGGGTGGGTGACATGGGACCCACTCCCTTCTCTTACAAGTTGATTTCTTTTAAAAGTTTTGTGCTAATTTTCCCAAGGGGGTAATGAAAGTGTTTTTATAGCGACTATTTTAAAGTGGGATCTTGCATGGGGAGAATTTAATCTCTTCCCATACCAATTCCAAAGTCCTATAGGGTGACTTTTAGGAAGAAATTTCAGTGATTTCTTCTTTTGTTTCAAATGAGAAAAGGTATTGTGGAGTTATTTTTTTTAAATTCCTAATGATGATATCAGGGTCATTATTAGTAGTTTTAGGGGTAACTTGTGAGTTAAGAAGAATGTTTTCCAACTTATATTTAAATATAGTTATTTGCAAATATGTCTATTAAGCAATTTTATGATGCAATGATAGGAAGTATATCATTGTGAAATTTGAACTTAAATAACTTATATAAGGCTATACACATTTTTTTTTTGCAACCCCATGACCTTAAAATAACCAAATCTTTCTAAATCCAAGGTTACAAGAGGTTAGATTTAGAGGTTAATTATTTCCTAGCACTAAATGCATTTAAAAGCACTAATGGAAGTGAATACATATTTAAAAACTTGTTGTAATACTATACAATTTTCTCATAAGATAATCTTCTATCTCGTAATTGAAAATGAGGTCTACAACATGAAATACATTTCAATATGTTACAAGGAAGTTATTAGTTCTTTCCTTCAACACTTAAATACAATTCCTTTCCCAATACAAGGATGTGAGATGCAATCAGAATTTAACATAAGGAGAAGTCTCCAACAATAGGGTGACTCAAGATCTACATCAAGAATCCAATCCAAGATTCTCCCCTCTTCAAATCCATAGATTAAATCTACAAACACAAAAAGGGTACCATGGAGACCTCACCTCCCAACCAAGGCCTTGATGTGAAGCCACACCCTAAGCTAAGAGAACTAGCACCCTGAGCTAAGAGATTCAACAACCACCCAGGTGACATTTAGAAACCAACATAATGATACATCACAACATATGATTCCCATCCAAGGTATGCACAATAGGTTTCATAATGTACCTATGACTAGGGAGAAGGTGGATTTTTCTAGGTATGAGATGTCAATTGCAAACACAAATAATATGCCTCTTCCAAGGCTACCAAATCACATAAACTTCCATTTCTTGCTATCCTTATTTCCCCAAAACAAAATTGGCTTGTATTGACAAGAAAGGGCCCATAAAACCTTACTCTCTCCCTCTTCTCATCACGAGAAGTAACTTTTCACTAGCCTAGAGTCTAGCTAAAGCCCTTGTCCCATACATGGCCACTTCTTCCCTATCTGAGGGTGAGTGATGCCAACACACCCTTTACAGTTCTCCTAAAAAAACTAAAAAGGAAAACATGAAAGGAAATAAAATAATAAACCCACAAATATGCATCCCTCACATGTTACAACAAAAAAATTCAATATACACATGCAAGATATTTACATAGACAAGAAATGAGCAATGAATGAAAAACATGGCAATGCAGAATCTTACCTTCACAAACATTATGTCAATGGAGTTTTGAGATGACCTAATTCATTCTTCCTCTTCAATTCCAATCTTGAATTCTCTAAATGTAGAGAATGGGTTGAATGACCTTCAACTCTCAGAATGGCCACTAAATAGATTGTAAACCCACCTACCCTAAAATCCAATTAACGTCAAACTTGACTGAAGCCTTCTTTGGTCTTCCCACTCATTCCTACCATCAAGCCTACCTTTTAGGAGAAGTGTAAACTTGACTAACCTTGTGGAGATGGTCCATTTTTTCATGAGGCAAAAATTGTGATATTTTATGGGTCATAAATGCTATTAGTAAGTTATAAAATAGTGGAAAAGGTCCCCAACCCATATACATAACATCTGGGTACTTGAGTAACATTAGATTTTGCTTCTATGATCAATTTATGGGCAATATAAGTGGCTTAATTAATCTCCAAAAAAACCCTAAGGATAAACCCTTACCAATAAACCCTAATTAGGTTAATTAACTTAAAGTTACTAGCTAATTAGTCTTAGATTAAAGGGTTGCTTTGATAACCCTAAATTGACATGTCGATAGAAATATGCATATAATTAATGTCAAGTGAGACCATAAGATTTACATGTACATAACATTCAACATGGCCCTAAATATAGAATGATGCACATACATTTAGATTACAATACAAATTAAACACTTGACATTGAGGTTTGAATCACTTTATTGGATTCAACCTTAGTCTTATAGTTTTTACATATGGTCAATTGTTGATTCTTTGATTAATTCCATGGTTAATTATCCTACACACTCTATTTTAATATTAGTAGTTTGATAACATAACATGCATATATTTAAATGAAATTTACATAATAACATTGACCAAAATATTTAAAATTTCATTTAAATAACCCTTATCATTTATGTACACATATTTAATCACCAAAAATTGCATAATCAATATAAAATAACATATTCATGAATTTGGGACCTTCATGCCCATTTAGTCGAAATGTTTTTGGAGTTGTCCCCTCATTTTGTAATTTTGTTTACGTTAATTGATACAAAATGTTGTAATATATCAATGATTAATACTTGTACATATTGCGACGATGCTAGTTTTCTTTCTTGTTCTTTCCCATTTGAGCTCTTCAACTAGTTTATGTAAAAATAATATATTTAGTGGCTTGCCCACTTTTGCCCAAAAAAAAAACATATTCATGAATTTGAATTAAAATACTAGAATAATCATTATTAGGCATGCATATACCTAACATCATAAACATCATTGATAGAGCATACTGAACTAACTAAATGCATATAACCTAATTATCAAGGTACCATAATTAACATGAACATTATAAGGTAAAACACCTCATATCATCATTTGTACAAATCAATTTTTAAATAGTCAAAAAATCTAGTAAGTCTTGAATTACGAAGTATCAAGACATGAATGTATCCACTAATCTCAATTTCCATTAGGACACCTAAACCATGAAATGTTAATTAATATTTAAATAAGTAAATATGAGGATGAGTCTTACAAGTTGTTATATTAGGCATACACATATCATTCTTTTGGTGCAACAACAACCCCACTCTAACAAAGGAGATGTGTTCAAAGGAACAAGAAGAAGAGGATACAATGTCCATGGTACAATGTGCTTCATTTCTAAGGAGCTTGATGTATTCCATCGTATGTACTAGGTTAAATATTTTATATAAAGTGGGACTTGTTAACTGATATATGAACCATCCTATGATTGAGCATCATAATGTACAGTTAAATAGATTCTAGGATATTTGAGAGGAACACCTAGTAAGTATTTACATTTTGGGGGCTCTATTACTAATGTACATAGCTAAATTGACTCAGATTTGGCATGAGATTTTGATAGCAGGAAGAGTACTACATGCTATGTATTTACTATTGGTGCAACAAAAGTGAATTTTGTTTTTTTGATACAAAAAGTTAATGTTTTATCCACTACAGAGGAAGAGTACATTGATGCTATATAGTCATCAAAGGAGATGATATGGCTTTAATTCTTCAAGAAAGACTTCAATCCTCAAATAGGAAATTATTTATTATAGATAGCTACGTTGCAATTCACCTTACAAATAATTTTTCTCTACGATCAAAGGGAAAAAAGCATACAATTGTGATACCACTTCATTGGATCTTTTTTTTGAAATAAATATGGTAAAAATGGATCTATAACAATGTGTAGGATATCCACCACTATTCACTTATTTGTTTAGGATTGATATGAAATATATAATAGAAAATACTTGAAATTTGATAAGATAAGACACATACCTTGAAATGGAACAATATGAAAATACCTATTTCTTAACGCTCATGTAGAGTTTTTGAAAAATATACAATCTGTTTCGAACTGGAAATGTTGAAACAAAAGAATCCTAGAAATCTTTTATCTATTTGAAGGGAGGTTGAACTTGACCCTATTGGTGGCGTACAATTCTACCCCAGGGTAAAATTGTGCCTCAAAAAGTTGATCTTCACCTTGTATGCTCCAATGAAAAGTTTGTTCAGAAATCTTGAATGTTTTCTAAAAAGGGCAACCAAACCTGCACTTGATCTTCAAAACAACACATGCATATATCTAAAAATAAGGTTTTGGGGTGGCTATTTAAGGTTTTTCCTTAGTAAAACCCCCTTTTTGGTGATTTCCAGCTCCATGAATAGCTAGATATAATAGAATGTGTGTGTGTGTGTGTGTGTGTGTGTGTGTGTGTGTGTGTGTGTATTGAATGTATAATGCCAAGATATAGTCTACAAGATTGAAACCCTAGCATGGATATATATGTATATGTATGAGAAAGAAACACATAGGTTTGAATAAGATAAGAAAGTATACTAAGCCCCCAAGACTAAAGTACTCCTGTCAATGTCATAATCTATATTTACTACCCCATGATTGTAATTTTGGATGCTTAAATATCAAGATAATAGTGGATCAAGGAAGATTGAATCTCCCTTGGTCCCAAATAGATATCCATAAAGGTATAAAAATGCTTGATATCCATAATAACTTGATCTTCAATAGATCATTCTATTTCAATCTTGCATCTTCATAACATCATCTCCTAATTGTAGTTATCATGTTCATGTTCTCTCTTCTCTAGTTCAAGTCTAGTTGTAGAAAGATGTAAATGAGAGTCTTTATATAGAGGTTTTAAGGCAAGGCTCCTAGAGTAATGAGATGAATCATAATTTAAATTTCACCTTGAGTTATGGTCTAATTGACATAAACAAATAAGGAGGGAAAAGAACTAAATGAATCTCAAATTAACCCATGCTGTATTTGAATCCCAAAGCTGGATACTGATTTTGGAGCCCTCGGGGACCAACAATGAAGAAGGGGATAAAACTCCTAGAGAAGTCAAGGATGACCTTGACCTTGACCCAGGTTAGGGTTAACCTCAACCTTGCCCTATTTTAGGGTCAACCAAGAAATAATCATTAGGAAAAACAAAAAAGGGAAATTCTAAGGATGCCCAGATACTTGGAAATCATGTCAGAATAAGATTAATTTCCCAGAAGAGACACCAAGTCCTATAAAAAATATGATAAAGGATAAGAGGACCTTTTTTTAAGTCCTAACAAGAAAATAGACCATAAAAAAGGAAAATTAAGGAGAATCTTTGAGATCCTAACCCTAATTTCACCTAAAATAAAGAAATCAAGTTTAGAATGCATCCTAAATGCAAATATATCATGATAAATGTACTAAAAGGGGCTGCAAAACCTACCAAGATGGAAGTGCTTCAATTTAGAGATGATACATTTATCCTCCACTTTATCTTAGACATGACACTATGTGAATATGCAAGCTAGAGTAAGAAAACATCATAAAATAACAAGGATATAACCAAGTCCTTGATGTAGAGATCTTGTAAAAAACTATTAGAACTTGCAACACATAAGGTTAATGAAATTCCATAAACCATATAAATCTTACTAAATCATAGTTGATAAGTGCATAAAGCCCCTTATGCTCCCCTATTTCTATTTTCTACTTCTAACGGGTGAAATAGGGTGATATGGATAACTCTAAGCAATGAATATGTAGTTTATTGAAAAGATCTTTCTTAAACCAATTAGAAGAATCCAAAATCCTCCTATATTGATTTAAGGAGATAGGTATCTAATTTCCATTCCTAATGACACTAATGGTACTAAAAATGGAGCTACAAAGCTCAAGTTATGATGATAAGAGTGAATGCCAATCTAAATGCATTAGACAAGAAGAATCTGAGTTTACCTTGAGTAGACACTAAAACAACCCTAATTTTTACCTACAAATAATGAAAGGAAAACCATACTTACTCATTCTTATCCTTTTGTATATTCAAAACTAATGAAGGGTGCTCCCCTGAATACCATAAACCATAAAAGAAATAAAGAAACAACAACAAATGCAAGAACAAAATATGGATTTCTTATTTGTGCCACAAATGTAGAATTATAAAATTCACAAGTACAATATGCTAACCCACATGGGCATCATCATTACAATAATATATAAGGCTAAGCTATGAGTCAACACCCAGAGTTGTGTTAGACAATATTTAGGCCTTATTTAAATAGGTCATTTTATGTCACCTGAGAAGGATCTAGACGCTCAAACTTAATACCTAGGGCTAAAAAACCATAACAATACATATAGAGTTGGCCAAATACAACTTTGATAATTATTTTAGAAATTTTTGGTAGCCCAACATCAGAAGGCCATAACTCTTGAACTAGTACTCTGATTGACTATTATAACCACTTTTTAGAAATGCTAGCTCCTGATTTACAGACTCCAAATTGTGAAAGTGCCCATCTATCAATTTTTTGGACCTCATCTAGGAACTCTAAGGCCTCCAATGATGAGCCTAAACATTTTTGGCAATTTTTTCCTATGAAAGTCACATTTAACTTCTCTAATACTTAAGCTAGATCGATAATTATTTTATGGTAGGATTATAACTATAAAATGAACATTCATGTAGAAAGTGAGAACATTTATAGCTCGTATGAAAAACTTACTAAAAATAGCGAGTTCCTAGAAATAAAAAACCCATATCTACTGGTCCTTATTAAAGTAGAAAATGATTGAAAATAATACATTTTTTGGGTGATGCAAGATTTCTCTTACACTAAAGATGCTCCTACATCAGACACCTAGGGAAGTAGGGAAGTGACTCTTTCATGTCTCCAGTATTGAGAGGAAAATTAAAATGGTTAACCTCCTCCCTTGCTAGCCATGATGAATCCTCTACTTCCCTCCCTTCCATTTGACAAGGTATTCCTAATATGTTTTGTTCCTTATAATTTTTCCAACACAACTATCTAGTATCTCCTTAATCTCCTTTGTAGCCAACCTAGCTGCTAGAATACTCCACTATGCTGCTACAACTTCATTTCTATCACCTCCTTCATAATACTCTATCAAATTTGAAATATTAAATAATGGTGAAATATTTAATTCAACATGAAACTCCACTTCATAAGAATTTCTAGAACCATGCTTTTTCACTAACTTGCATGGTCCAAACTTTTTCATCTTCAACTTAGTGTACCTACCTACTATAAAATGTCCCTTTCTCAAATGAACCATGACTTCATCTTTGATCTAAAATTCCTTATACCTCCTTTTCATATTTTCCTTAGTCTTGTACTATGTATTCATCTTTGTGATATGTTTCCTCACCTCCTTATGCATCTTCTTCAAATGTTTAGCAAAATTTTCTACTTAACATTGCTTATCTCTCGTTTATCCAACTACCACAATTCTAAAGCATTTTTGGGACTCCTCCCATATACAATCTGGAATGGTGAATTACCAATATGCCTATTAATATAATTATTACATGAAAATTGTGCTTGTGGTAAAATTAGATCCCATCCTTTTGGTTTGTCTTCAACTAAATATCTCAGTAGGTTTCCCAAATTGTGATTCATAACTTTTTTCTATCCTTTAGTCTATGGATGATGTGATGAATTGAACTTCAACTTCATCTTTAATTTCTTCCACAATGTATCCTAGAAATACCCATAAAAAATTATATCTCAATCTAAAAGTATACTCTTTTGTAGGCCATGTAGTATCACCACTTCTCTAAAAAAAACTCTGGAGGTAATGGGTGATACAACCCTATATTCTACTTACTCCTTTCACCATCTGGTATACTTTACAACTCTGTACAAGCTTCTTCACATCTTGTTCGAACTATGGGCAATAATAACCCTTAGAAACCAAAGCTCTAGTTTTATCTCTACTAAAATGTCCAACCAATCCTCCACTATGCTCCTCCTTGATGAGATTTTCTCTCATTGATCTTCTTGGAATGCACAACTGCCTTTCTTTGAACAACATACTATCTTGGATCATGAAATCCAACCGCTTTGTCCTATCAAGTATAACAACTTTTCTACAAACCTTCCATGCTGCACCAAAATTAGAATCATCTGGATACAAAGTATTGTATTCCTTCAACCCAACTACCTCTATCTTCATTTTTGTTAGAAAAAGTTATCTTCTACTAAAAGCATCTACAACTTTGTCAGACTTCCCACTCTTGTGTCTCAAAACAAATTTATAACTTTACAAAAACTCAACCCACTTCAAATACCTTTAGTTTAATTGTCCTTGACTACTCAAATATTTCAAAGCTTGATGATTAGTATACAAAAAAAACTCTTTAGGAAGAAGATGGTGTCTCCACTTCTTCAATGCTTGAACTATTGCGTAAAATTCCAAATCATAAATAGAATATATTATTTTTGCATCATTCAACTTCTGACTAAAATAAGTAATAGGAGTACCTTTTAGGCTCAAAATATCTCCTATTGTAGTACCACTAGCATTATAGTCTAGTTGATAGACTTTGTTAAAATTAAGAAGAGCCAAAATAGGATACTCAGTAACTTTTTATTTCAAGAGATTAAAACTCTTATCTACTCCTACAGTCCACTTTCTCATTATTTTAATCAAGGGTCCAAAAATGTTACTAAAACCTCTAATGAAGTTTCTATAAAAAATAGCTAGACCATGAGAAGATCTTACCTTTGTCTCACTCTTTGGAGTAGGACATTCAAGGATAGCCTTCACTTTCTCAGGGTCCATCTTCTAGCCTTTTTTTGAGACTACAAATACCAAGTACACCAACTCCTTCTTCAGGTCTATCAGCAACTTTTCTTCCCTCAACATATCAAACACCTTACAAATATGGATCAAATGCTCCTTCAATGTCTTACTAAAGATCAAAATATCATCTAGTTATACAATGATAAACTTACCCAAAAACTCCTTTAGTACCTCATTCATGAGCCTCATGAAAGTTCTTAATGCATTGTGTTGGTTTGATTTTGTACAATGTAGAGTTTTTTTGTAAATTTAATTAAAAAATAAATTAAGACATTGTATCTTACAAATTACAGTTTTGTTCCTTGTATTTTTCAAATTCTTAGGTTGCCTTAGTTCATGTCCTAGTCTTTGTGTTGTTTTTCTTTCTATCAAATTTTCAAGGTTTGTCATTAGAGAAATCAATTGAAAAACCCTAAGTGTGTAAAAACCCTAATGCCTTATCTTGTTTTACTATAGTTTTAGAAACCCTCAAAAATAATATTCCAAGAAATGATTTTAAGGCATATCACTTCTACCCTAAGGTTGGGTTCATGCAAGCATGACTTCGTTAAAAATATTTTTTAAACCTTTATTGGTCATGCTGTGCTTGCAATTTTCTCACTTATTTTATTGAGAAATGTCTTGTGTGATACAAATTTTGTGTGATTATTGATCTTGTTTAGGTGAATGGGTATCACATTCCCGCATTGTTGAGATGTAAGGTTTTTAAATAATGTGGGCATGCACTTTGATGACTCATAGCCCTTCCCATTCTAAAGTATTAGTGCACTACAAAGTTTGTGATGAGTCATAAATTGTCAGAACCTTTTGCAGACTTGTTAGTACCTTTCATGCATGTTCTAGAATTCCGATGATGTCATTGGTTGATTTATTAATAGAGGTATCTCTTTATCACCAAGATTTATCAACCATTGATTTCATTTAAATCAAGGGCTAGTGCTTTCCAACAATTAACAGATGCTCAAGAATTAAATAATGTGGGGAAGCACAAATAGGACACATAGCACAATTTGAAAGCATGGGCGTGCCATTTCCAAGGATGATGTTGTGGTGTCTTCCATGGCAATTTTTACATGAGTTGGATTGGAGGGTAGTATTTTATTCCTTAGTTTAGCTGACATGGTATTTTAAGGCACATGATTCTATGACCATTGATCTATGTGAGATCAAAGGCTAGTGCATGCTTTCATTTTCAAGTTGCACGAGAGATAAATAAAGTGGGCAAGTGGTCTTTTCACACGTCGCAAGGTAGGGTTGAGAATCTCTAGTGAGTGCTATGGTGTGCCAAGTTGTAAGGTGATTGCTAATATGTACTCCCAGTTGTGCCAATGAAGAAGTTTGTTTGCTAGATAGGATCAACCATAGATCTTTCAAAGATCGAGGGCTAACACAAGCCCACATATTGAAACTACTCGAGAAATAAGAAATACAAGTATGTGCCTTTGCGTCATGTGTCATAGTGGACCCAAGATTAGGAGAATCTGCTGAGTCATGCCTTGCTGTATGTCAGATGTGCCTAGCTAGAAGTACTTATGCTACTGGCATAGAAAATTCCAGCAATTAATGTAGTAGTCAGATTGGTTAGAGCATGAGGGTTGAGAAGAGTTATTTCATTGGTCCATGTGGATGATGTGACCATAAAGTGCAAAATTTTTGTAATTGTTGATCTTGATCAAGATCAATGAAGGGCACTTGCCTACATTAAGAATTTGAAAGAAGTTTAAAGAAAGTAGGAATATGCCATGCAGACACATGTTTGTGGTGATGTCAACAATTTTGTTTTCAAAGTGTTAAATGGTTCGAGCTATATCATTTTTGATCTTATTAAGATCAACGAAGGGTGTGTGCCTGCTTTATTAAGATGCTTGTTTGATAAGGAAAGTGGAGATGTGTTAGTCTAATGCATGGAAAAGATGATGTCAGGAATCAATTACTTACAATTTAATATGGGACCCACTTGCATGGAAGTTTTCAGGAGGCATAGATTCACATGGACACTTCCTATTGGTCAGTACAACTGACTAGGCCTTTTTCAATTATAAACTTGTGCAATCGTTGATCTTGTCTTGATCAATGGATAATGCTTACTTGTAATTTTAAAATGAAAGAAATTTAATGAATGTAGGTAAGTGGTAATGAGACATGTGGCCATTTTCTTAAGGCCATAAAGCTTGTTATTCTTTTGAATTAAAGTTGTCAGATCCAGTGAAATCGATGGATAAGATTTGAAATTTTGATGCAACTTGAGAGTAACGGCTACTGGAAGATAATATTGTTAAGAGCTCATTCATGTGATTTCAATGATCAAATATAGTTCATGATCTTACCATTACTGAACCATAGAATTGAAAAAATTTATTAGAGCATAGAGAATTTCCAGAGCTAGGGCGCAAAATTTTGCAAAGAAATCCATTGAATTGTAGTGAAAATTTTCACAAATTGAAGCAAAATTTTGTGGGTAAGTGCTCTTAAACTTCTAAGTAGAAAAAATTTGGTGTGATACAATTTTAAATCTCAAAATGCCTCCACAAAAAGAGTTTACGAGATAGACCAATTATCTAAAATGCTCTGTGCATGATGACTTTCTTGAACAATTCCCTTTATTTGTACATGAAATAACTAAGGGGAGGGAGTTGATTCCTAAACACCCTTGGGTAGCTATAGTAGAAGGTTTCTATGATAAAGATAATTGGGTAAGAGACACCTAGGTTTCCATGGGAGGTCTAGAGTTGTTCAGGAAATGGTTTTTAGAGTGAAAACTAGACACTCCTATGAGCAATGTTTGGGAGTTTGACATTGGGAAATTAACAGTCCCCACAATTTTCTTTGATAGTGATTTATTGATGGATTTGGCCAAGAAATATGATCCAATTATAGGGTGGGTAAAGAATCATGATAGAGTGAATCTTTCTAGGGTCTACCCTAAACTGATTAGTGAGGTTTTCAACCTCAACCCTAACTATGTCCTGCATGAAATAATTGATATAGATGACCTTCAATCAGGGTATGATGCACAAAGGATTTACTTAAGTACAAGGCCACTATAGGAGCATGTTGCTAAAATTGGTACTTTGCTTGTGATTACCATTAGCACCCCAGAGCCATTATTGAGAAAACATTTTAACCTTAGGGCTCAAGCATTATATTTTTCTCTTTGGAAGATTTTTGGAATGGATGAAGTCGATAAAATCAAGGGCTCAATTGTCCTTATTATGGCTCAAACTCTTCAATTTGGGATGACCAATATTTTGGATTTTGCTAATTTTCGTGCAAAGGAAATTCACAATGGTTTGGTGGGGATAGTAAGGGGCAAAGTGGAAAAACCATTATGTTGGTATTCATTGCTTATGTATGTATGCTTTTACAAGGGATTTACCTTTTTCTTCAAGAGTTGGAAATAACTAGGGATGGAGAGAGGAATCTAGTTTAGTTATGGAGTGTGGATATGACCTCAGAGGCTATAGATGTCATTTATGTAAGGTTTGATAGATATTTTGCATCAAAGCTCATATTTATTTTGAGAGGAGATAGCCCTAGGATTCCCCAAGTATTACTAGAATTGGTCAGACCTAATAACCATGCAAAAGGGCTACTAGTTAGTCATAATTTGGGGGATATAATCCCTTATAATGTGTCAATAGTAATAAGAGTATATGGCTTTCTAGGCAAGCCTCATGTGTTACCTTTCCATGTGCCTTTAAAGATAGGGATAGGAGAGTTATTATGGTAGATAGGCACAATTGATGAGAGGGACTTTCCAAAGAAGCATACATTCTTTCTAGTTGTTACTATAGTGCATGATTTTGTATTTGTGAGGAAAGGGTGGAAACATCTCAACTTGTTCCTAGATAGATACAACATGGCAGAATCTCATGCTAGATTTATTGACCTGAAAGATTATATGAGCTCTTAAGAGAGAGGACAAAGGATGCTTGCATGGTGCACTAGGTTTACTATCCTGAGGAGGTCATTAGAAATGTTTTTTCTTTACAAGAGTAGGAATTGAGAAAAGAGAAATGGATAGTATTCAGTAAGACTCTAGAGTTCATTAATGCTTTTGACTCCAATTATGACTCGTTGAAGTATAAAAAATACTGGGAGCCAAGATGCAAGCATTAATGAGCAATTTTGTTGTGATAAACCAAACCATGAATGAGAAGAAGGCCACATATGTTGAGACCTATCTAGAAAGGGTTGTAGAGGTGCAAAGGAGGATAAATAGCATATATATAGTGGCTCCTGGCTAGTATACCTTGTAGAGAAGGGTAGGTTATGTGATGATTCAAAGTGTACAATAGGTTCCCCTTCATCAAAGGCCAAGGCTAGAAAGTTCATCTATAGCTAGTACTCCAAAAAGGAAAAAGTTAGAGCAGGGATCTTATTCTTCTCAAGTAGAAAAATACTCCCCAAGCCAACCCCAATCCAAATAGATGATGAAGCATATTTGAGGGAAAAACTTAGAAAGATTGGTGGAAAAGGGGATGTAATTGTTACTTTGACATAATTGGAGACTAGATAACCACAAGAACCTCCTACACCTTCCTTGGATTTAATTGTTGTTGATTACCAAGGTAAGGAAATAGATCCTATAGTTGCCCAAGCCTCTAAGAGGTTTATTAATGATGAAAATTTTGTGAAGTCTAGAGCATTTGCAAAAATTTTGTGGAGGTTAAACATAGGAAATTTTGAGAAAACTTGTGAGAAGATAAAAGTAGAACACCTTGATAAATCAGATTCTTCTATTAAGGAAGAGGTAAAGTCTAAACCTTTTAATGATTTTTCTCAATTTACACCTAAGGCCAGAAGGCAAATAGTTAGATAGTCAAGAGTCCTTATTTTTCCAAAATGGGATATAGTGAATGCCATGATTTTTGATTTAGTAAGGAAACAAAAGGATGTCCAATTCAAGATTGAAGAAGAGGTATTATAGGCTTATAGAGGAGTCGAGTTTAGTGATGATCACCAAGCCCTTGTTATTTGGCCTATTGAAAAAAGGGATAAGACTAGGATGCATGAAATTTCTATTATAGAGCATACTAGTGTGTTGACAGTGTTCAGGGCTGGTGAGGTAGGTAGTAAAAAAATAATGGGAATGGCTTTAGAAATGCTAAAATTTGGTAGTGTGGTGTCTGGCCAAGAAGAAGATGGATTTTCTCAACTCAATGCTAGGTTTGAAGAAGTTTAGAAAGAATATGAGGAGAGAGGTATGCAGATGCAGCCATTAGAAAATAAAGTATCTCAAATGGAGAAAATACTTGGGAAGAGAAAAGTAGGAGAATCTAGTAGACCAAGGATTGCATACCCCCCACAACCACCTATTGAACCTTTCAAATCAACTCCAATTATTGAGATACCAGACACCCCAGAAAAGCCACAATTCTACACTTGTAGAGGATTTCGAAGAAGAGAAGAATAAATTGTATGCAATGCATGTAGAACTAAATAATCAATTTGAAGATAAATTGAGGAAGGGTGTAATGTATCTATAGATAGGATAGAATGGCAAACATTTTTTGATCAATTCGCAAGGATTACAACTATCAGGGATGAATTGAAGAGAGATGAAGCTGTATTCAAACCCCTTGTGTAGAAGTGGATTGAAAGAAATGAAGATATCACTGCTATGTGTATATCTATCATCTAGCTATCGTATCATCAAATAGAAAAGATCTTTAATTTGTTAAATAAATTGCAAGGTTTTGAAGATAAACAAGATTCTTTTCAAAGAAGATTAACTATTTGTTTTTCCAAGTATTTTTCAAAAAAAATTGATTTATTCCCTTGTTCTTTAAAATAAATAAGGTAAAGAAAAAGGAAGAATGAAAGAGGGAGCAGGATGAGATTTTTTGTAAAAGAATGAATAAAGTTATAAATCAAACATGCCACTTGTTATGGGCAATGACAAATCAGGATTTGGTAAAAGTATAGGTTTTCTATAATACTATCAGAAAATATTTTGTTGATATAGAGGCAGTTGCAAATTTTTTAATAACTGTACAAATAGAACTTCTAAATTTTGATTGGCCAGATGACATTACTTATAATGAGTGGAAAGATAAGTTTATGTCTATAGAGTAGATGGGAGAAGATGATGAAGTAGAAGATGATGAGGAAGAAGAAGATGCAAAAGTAAACATCACCCTTACAGTTAATGATGAAGACAAGGAAAATCCTCAGGTTAAAGTAAGTTTGCTGGTAATTAGAGATGACTCATCCCTTTCAAGATTGATGGCCACTTACTTCAAGGAATTAGAATAATCAAAGAACTAGATAGTAGTAACCTTGTCTGTCCAAGAGGAGTAATAGAAAGAGACTTACAAAAGAATGTTCGATGTATCAGTCTTTCTATTATCCATGGTTTTGTCTTTTTGTGATAAGTGTATGTAAGTATCTTTTTGAAGGACACCTATCGATCACATTTGCACTTTTCTTGTTGCAACTCATGCCTATATAAATGAGTTCTCAAGGGAATGTGATGGTCCAAATTTTGATGTATTTTTTGGGAATGTCAAGAAATAGTATAGTCGGTCCAATCGTGTGTAGCTATTTTTGAGTTTACTTCTAGTTGTGTACCTTTTTGATATTAAATGGAAATGATAGTATCGACATGAATTCATGGGTTCTTTATTGAGTCTCTATTGGTTCTTATATTAATCAACAAAAGTATAATACAAAAGGGTATTTACACTAGATCTATTTCACTATTTTCTGTCTCCATTTCATGAGTTTATTAATTTTGAGATCATTTGAATAAGGTTCATTCAATTGAATGCAGTCTGGATGAGTTGTATATTGGTTTATTGTTGCTTTTAATTCAAGGGATTATGTAAATGCTTTAGTAGATCAGTAGAATTCATGAGTTTATGAAAATGATATTTCATAAGAATGGAAATATGTAATGCTTGCCCCTAGTTCGCATTTTTCTTTCAATGCCAAACTCTTTTAGGCTAGTTTTATGCTTGATTTTTAGTAGCATTACTTTTAGATTTTCAAATATTGTTTCAGAATTAGTTGATTATATGATGAGATTACTTGGTACTCTACATTTCATGTATGCATGATGATTATTCAGTAATTTTAGTTATTGATAATGTTTAAATTAGATGGATTATAATATGTGTTTCTTATGGATACTTAACCGATACTGCATGTGTATGGTGTGCATGTTTGTTTTCCTTATGTATGGCATTTCTAATGTGGTTAAGGAAGGGAATTGTAGTCACCTACTAGTCGAAATCTACACAATGCACCACTTCTTGCCATTGCATGTTTAGTTTAGAATATGTATGTACATGCATGGATTTTATGTAGGTTGTAGGTATTGGGTATCGACTTCCCTGAATTTCCAGGATGAGCATACCCTATCACATTATCTCAATGGTAAGAGAGGGGAGATAAATTCTTAAGTCCAAATCCTAAACCCTTAAGCCAATTGTCCTAATTAATAATTAGGACAAGTATCTGAGTCAAGTACCCTTTGAATGAGTCGAATAAAATTAATTCGTGACTATAACACTATGTTTGATTTAGTATGTGTTTTACTATGATGGGTTTTCATATGTTGTTTTATGAGTCTTTGGTGTATTTTCTATTAATTAAGTCTAATTAAATGATTAATTAATGATTTAATTTAATGATAATATCTTTAGAGATCATTTTTAAATAAATGCTAAATATTATTTTTATTTAATTTAATAAATATTTATCAAATTTAACGATTGAAAATAAAATTAAAAGGTGAAAAGATATTAATTTATGAAAAAAAAAAAAATCGCATGACTTATGCATGAGTTTAAAACTTAAGAAATTAATTAAAAATAGATGTAAAGTGAAAAAAAAATAAAGTTATTTAATAATTCATTTTACGTGCATGAAAAGATAAAAGAAAGATTAAGAAAAATTAATTTAGAGTTTGAGTTTTGTGAGCAAGGAGTCCTCTTGGGTGAATGCACAATTAGTGCTCTGATTTGAGGAGGAAACTCCATATTACCAATTGGGGGTTCATTTTTGAACAATGCAAATTTTGGAGATGAAATTGGGACACAAATTTTGGAAGCGAATCTTCTCACAATTCTCAGGTGGATGCATGTTATCATCAAGTTTAGGTAGGGACTTATGCTTTGACCACTAAATGATTTATGAAATTCATTATGTCCTATCTACTTCATGCTTTTAAGAAAATTATGTTCTCAAATATTGTTGGATGAATCTTGCCACCCATCATTTTTGAAACTTTTGTTATTCAATTTCATCTATAAACCTAGATTGAAAAACTATTTACGAAACCACATTCCACAATTGAAAGAAATTATATTTAAATTGGGATTTGGGTTTGAATTAAAAGGAATTGGGAAATTTAAATTAGGAGAGAATTTGATTTGGAATTGAAAATCCTAAATTGAAAATTTGAATGGTTCAATTTATTCTTCCTATCGGATTAAAAGTTCAATCATTTAAAATATATATATATAAATTTTTAAGTAGACATTTTTTTAAATATATATATATGGGGGTGCGGTCACCACAACCCCACCACCCACTTTATAATAGCGATCGCAGTTGCTAATGCAGATCCCAGACCTACCATTGGCAAACTGCGACTATGAAAGCAGACTGCGACTACCTTTAATAGTTCGCAGGCTTGCTTAAGCAGGCCGCTCATGCATAGTGGATGTGATTTGAAATTTTTTAATTTAAATTTAATTATATTAAATTTTTATTATATTAAATTTTAAAATTGTTAAATTTTAATTATATTAAATTTTAATTAATAAATTTATATTACTAATGATTTATTTTAAATTTACATTCCTATTAATTATTAATAAAGTTTTATTATTAATTTATATTAATGTATAATTAGTGAAAGAATTAATAATGACTGCAATATAGTTATATGTTAATTTAATTAAATTTGTTTTAATTAAGATTTACTAATAATGAGATGTAATTAATGAAGTTGTAAATCTAATTGTGTTGTTTTAAAACAATATATCGATTTTAATAACATCATAATCACTTTATTTAAAATCGATAATGGTTACCTTTATAACATAGATAATCAAATGATTACCCTTGAATCATTGTTTTAGGAGATTGACTTTTATCATGAAGGTAACGTTTTATATTTGAGTCAAATAAATGAATTGGATAATTTGAGGAATAAACTAAGAATCTTATACACCTGAAACAAACATTGAAACACAAATTGAAACTTAAGCTTTAATTGATCTATTCAACTCTGTATTTTTAGATAAAACCAACTGTGATACTATGATATTTTTCTATTTTTTGTTTATGCTTTGTGGTGTTGGGGTTGTTTTAGCATTGACCAGTCCTAAGTTGTTACCAGAGGATCAGGGGTTGTGCGAGTGTGATGTTAGGATGATTTGGTCTCAATCTTTCTAAACCCAACCATGGTGATGTGTTCATATGCTCTATGATGGATGTATTTACTGGTTGTTATTGCTTTCTAGTTTCCTTGTGTGAAGGTGAGGTGTATGTATATGAGATAACTAACTGAACCATTTTTGAGTCATCGATCAGTTATATTTGATTTGTCTTCTAGTCACTTTGAGAGGACTGAGATGTTTTGGATGATTTGTTCTTGATGATATCATGTTGTGACATGTTTGACTTAACCATTTTGGAGTCTTTGATCAGTATTTTTTTGGGATGATTTATTGTTGCTCATTGAGAACAAATGGATATTATGAGATGCTTTCTGATTGCTCATTGGAGAATGGATGGATATTGAGATTTATCATTTGATGCTTTTCAGTTGCTCATGGAGAACTAATGCGATTATTATGATTATTTTTTGATGCTTTCTAGTCACTTGTGTATATGACTGAGGTGATTTTACTATGATTCTTTGATTTGTGATTCATGAGCTTAGGGTAGGTAATCTATATGTCATGTCAGGCAGTGGCTTGCAATGGGGATTGGGGCCCTAAGTGGCTGCCAGGGTAACTCATTGTAAGTTGTTTTAATAAGTGATAACATTTACACTAAATGAGAGTAAAATGAACCTAACAAGATTAATTGTTTGTTCTCGCCCATGCCTTGAGTGCTAGTACAGAATAGGATGGGAGTAGAGAGAACGCTTGGTTATGACCATGCATTTCGTAGTATGCCTCATCAGTATGAGAGGATACTAGTGGTTGCAAGGATCACTAGGGACCCAAGATTCCTAAGGGATTGCTCAGGTAACTCTGAACATGATTCATGTGATGAAACTTGCCCACTTATATAGTATATTCCTATGTGTCTTTGTGTGCATCTAGGTCTAGATGTCAATCTATGTGTTGGAACCTTTGAGTTAGTATACTTTTAGGATTTCCTAGACTTAAAGAGTAATTGTGTTATGTAATTTTATATCTTGTTTGGGACTTGAGACTATCTCCTTAGTGCAGTGGGAGTGGGCCATTTGGGTTCCACGCGGTCAGGTAGTAGTGCTTTATCACTCTTACCATTGAGATTCATTGATAGTTACCATGGCTGGAGCATTCTTTGTTGGCATTTACCTTCATTCTGTTCATGGATCATTATGATGGATGGTTATATTTTATGATGTATTTCTATTTTTACATATGTATATTCTTTTAAGCCTTTCAAACCTTGTGACATGTACAGTGGATGAATGAGCATTTTGAATTAATTTTCCAAGAGGCATTTGGAACAAATGTATATAAAATGGACATTGGACTTTTCATTATTCTTTCATATGGATGTGATATTTGATTAATCTTAGTAGTACTTAGATTAAATTTAAATGTGACTCAACATCTTGGGATCCTTAAGGAATGTAACCTGTTATGTATGTTTACAGTTGATTGTATGTTATTGCTTTTACTACTATGTGATTGATGTGAATGATTTATCTTTCTTCTTTAAAAAAAAAAAAAGTTTAGCAAAATTAGTAAAACTTTACATTAATTCTTTTGGATCCCTTGGCAGGGCATTACAAAATAGGTGATTACAGTTGATAAATTTAGTTACAAGTTAATTGAATAAGATCTCCTACTAATAGTTGACTCTTTGCCCCTATGAATAAAGCACTAGTCATATAAATCAAATGTGTTAGAGAGTAAATTATGCTACTACATATCCAAGTATTTCAATTTTAAAATCATTCTTGTTCCATTTTGTTTAGAGTTATAATGTTGGTCAAAACTCATTTATATTCTACTTCTGGATATTAGGTAGCTGCTATTCCCAAAAGTAATTGTAGACTTAAGGAGAATTAGGACTAAATCTGCTTAAGGGGGATATATATGAATCAGAGAATATCAACAAATAGATAAATTGAACACTTGATAGGAATAGAGGATGAGAATCAAAATGAAACTAAATTAAGTCTCATGCAACAATATCTTGGTGAATTATCCCTTAGGTATACCTTCCTAGGTTTTTCAAAGCCTAAAGAGTAGGACACCATCCTTGGTTTTGTTGAAGTTGGGTCCAAATGGTTTACTTATGCAATTTTTATTGGGAATTGACTATTCTTTAGTTTATATGAATGGTATCATTTTGGTATTGAACATTTTGTTGATTCAGTAATTTTAAACACCAATACATTGGTTAGCCCAAAATGCATGATTATCCACTCGTATAATACTTCTTTTGTCTTGAAAGTAGTCATCCATTCATCACCTTCTCTTATATGAATTTGATGGTACCCACTCTTCAAATCTATCTTTTTGAAATACTTAGCTCCACTCAAATAGTCCATAATATCATCCATCCTTGGCAATGGAAATCTATACTTGATTGTGATCTTGTTGATAGCATGAGAATCTATGGACATCCTCTTTTCTCCATTCTTATTTGGTGATAATATAGCTACTATAGCACATGGAATTAGAATCTCACAAATCAACCCCTTCTACAATAACTCATGAACTTTCCTATTCAACTCTTCACTTTATGTTGGTGTCATTCTATGCACTATCTTATTTGGCAAACTAGCTCCTAGAACCAAATCGATCTGGTGTGATCTTCCTCGATGACTAAAACACATCCGGTGCATTATCTGCTACAATATCAAAAAACTCTCCCAACATATCTTTAACTTCTCTAGGAACCTCCTCTACTTCTTCTTTACTATCATTTGGAATTACATAAAAACACATATGCTCATGCTTTATACCTTTGAGAAACTGTTTTCCATCAACAAAATATATTCTAGCAACACTACATATATTTTCTTCTTTCACCTTCAATGGCTTCAACTTATGTTTCACTCAATCCTTGGTTAGTGTGTAGGTATTTGCCCACCCATCATGTACATTATGCCTATACAACTCCATGGCCTACCCAAAAACGTATAAGATATGTTCTTAAATATGAGGACAAAAGATACCTCATCCTAGTAGCTTACAATCTTGAACTTTACAAAGTACTACTCATTGGCCATGACCTTGTGGTCATCTTGCACCCAAGTAATATAGTATGGAGACCGGTGTTTTTGTCTTTTCAGCTTCAATTTTGTGACCATCATTTTTGACAATAGATTTTTAGTAATTCCACCATCAATGATCACATCTACACCTTGTGTGAAACAAGCTCCTTCTTTGATTAGGTTCATTCTTAGCACTCAGTAGTACTCTTCTATTAACTAGGACTTTACATATTTCAACATCCTCTGACTGTGATGATCTAGCATCTTCATCAACATGTAAACCTTTGGCCTAGCCTTCTATTCTTTGATCTATCCTTCCTTGGTGCTGGGTACATTGAAATGCTCTATGCCATTCTCCTAAATAGTGAAAACATTTCCCATGGAAGTCTCCTCTTCCAAATTTTTCTCCTCTGCATCTTCCTCTCTGATATTGATTATTTTGATTATGAAAATTATTGCAATTGTTTCCCCTCTAATACTAACTGCTACTTCAAGCTTCAGCCTTATTCTTTTGATCATCATTATGGCCTCCATAATATCATCCACCAAATCTTCCACTATTCTTGTTGTCAAATTTATTGCTTAGTTTCTCCTCAACTCTTAGGGAAAACTAGCATTCATTGTTAATATAGTTTCTTTGAACCAAACTTAGCCCATCCTAAATAATTTTCCTTAAACTATTAACTAGATAATGAGCCACTTTCTCCTTATCAGCTTCTGCATGCCCAGTTCTAATGAGAACTCAGTAGAACTCTTTGGTATATTCTTAAATAGATTTTATTGCTTGCTTCAACCCTTGCATTTTCTTCAATAGATCAAGCTCATAATCTATGGGAATGAATTATCACTTTAATATCTATCATTCAATCCCATCAAGTGATTTTTTCCTCTCCCTTTCTATTTCTCTCCAACTCAAACTCCTGCCACCAGATCTTTGCATGTCGCTTTAATTTTTCCTCCACAAACTTGACCCTATTAGGATCTTCAATATCTTCAAACCCAAAGTCCTCCTCTAGTTCATTGATTGAATTGATCAACTCCTCTAGGTTAATATTTCTTGAAAATGTGGGAACTTCATAATTAGGTCTTTTTCCAATCTTGGAGATGGCTCTAAAAAGCCCCTCTTTTTCTAGGTTTAGAAATGTCTCTACTTTGGCATTTTCTTCTGCTTCGTCCTCATCCTCACTTTCATCTCTTATGGGAATATTGATTTCTCTACATATCTATTCTTCCAATGCTTTCATTTGTCTTTGGAGGGTTCTAAAACCCTAAGGTGTAATACCTATAGCTCTTCCACCACACTATCTTTGTGGAGGCATTTTTGTGCTTCAGCTGAAATACTAGTACAAAATAGCTCACAATTGATGACCTTTCTACACACTCATCCCAAAGAATGGTCCTACTATGAACTACCTCACAATTGTCGATTTGTCCACACACTCAAGAACTCTATCTCTAATACCACTTGATGAAGTTTTCTTCCCTTAACACCATACAACATAACAAAAATAAAGAAACAACAAAATATGTAAGAACAAAATATGGACTTCTTATTTGCACGGCAAATGCAAAATTATAGAATTCACAAGTACAATATGCTAACCCAAATGGGTGCCTTCATTCTAGTAATCTACAAGACTAAGCTACAAACTAACAACAAGAGTTATTCTAAGAAATATTTAGGCCTTTCTTAAATAGGAAAATTTATGTTTCCTAGGAAGGTTCCAGATGCTCAAACTTAATACCTAGAGCTGATAGACCCTAACAATACATATAGAGTTAGCCAAATAAATCTTTGACCATTATTTTAGAAATTTTTGGTATCCCAACTTTGGAAGGCCATAACTCTCAAATCATTGCTTTGATTAGTTATTACAACCACTTTTTAGAAATGTGAGCTCCTGATGTACATGCTTGGAATTGTGCAAGTGCCCTATGATTGAGTTTTTGGACCTCATGAAAGAACTGTAAGGCCTCCAATGGTGAGCCTGAAGATTTTTCAGTAAATGTTTCCACTGAAATGTTTCCTGATGTGAGCCTAGAGCAATGAGATTTTTATTGTAGCCTTATAACTCCAAAATGAACCTCCATGTAGAAAATGAGAACATTATGAGCTTGTATGAAAAACTTACTAAAAATAGTAGTTTCCCAAAAATAGCAACACCCCTATCTACTTGTCCTTATTGAAATTGAAAAGATAGGAACACAAATATTTTTTGGTTGATGCAAGATTTCCTTTACACCTAGGATACTCCTACACCAAAAATGAGGAAGCAAGGTGCTAAGGACAGAAGAACTTCGAGCAACATGCGTAGAGCAATTGTGATAGTTCCTAGCTATCAGACAACCACTTCCCAAGGTTAGTTTGTTGTTGTTTTTATTTTTTAGTTTCAAAATATGTGGATTTTTTAATCAAGGTTGACATTGAGCCTTAAAGGTTGACCTTGTCCTAGAAATGTTGACATGGACTTTAGAATTGCACTCATTCTAGGATTAGGTTATCCTTGACCCAACAAGGTAAACCTTGACTAAGGTTGACCTTCACCTAGTAAAGTTCAATTTATAGTTTTGATGGCATAGAATATTGGTGTGATATTCATCCTTTCTTACAAGACATGGTTCCTCATCAAGAGTATCCCTTTGGATAGTTGCTTGTTACTATGTAGTAGTCCTACTAAAAATTAGACTACATCAAGCCATGTTATCAGCTCTTATAGAGATCACAGTTCCATTAGAAGATTTTTATAGGATATTGCATTGAAATGGGTTGAAAGGCATCATAGGATAACCTATGACCTATTTCAATCGAATACTAGGGGCCCTAGGAACATACATGTTATGTTGCAATGGATAGAAAGGGGTCATAGTGTATAATATGACTAATTTGAACCCATTACATGTAAAAGTATATTCCAATGGGTAGAAAGAGGCCATAGGGTATCATATGACCCCTTTTGACCCATTTCATTAGAACATATGTTCCTAGAGGTCTTGAAACCCTTATCATCATGTGTATTATGTTCTAATGGGTTAAAATCCTATGACCTCTTTCAACCCATTACATGATTATATATGTTCTTAGGGGTCTTAAAACCCCTAGGGCCATGCATGTTATGTTTGAATGGGTCAAAAAAGATCATCAAATAGTCTATGACCCCTTTCAGCCGATTACATGATAACATATTTTTCTAGGAGTCATATAATCCCTAGGAACATATGTTGTCATGTAATGGGATGAAAGGGTCATAGGATAATCTATGACCCATTTCAATCGATTGGAGCACAACATGCATGTCTATAGGGGTCCTAGGACCCCTAGGAATATATGTTATGACATAATATGTCAAAAGGAGTCATATGATACACTATAACCCATTTATACCCATTAAAACACAAGATCTATGTTCCTAGGCACATATGTTTTTGTATAATAGGTGTAAAGGGGTCATAGGTCCCATCACCACTTTGGACTCATTCGAATACATCTATGTCTTAGGGGGACCCATAGGAACATACATCATCATATAATTTATTAACTTAGGTTACTAATATATATAATATATAATTATAGTATATTTAATTATAATATATATTATATAGATTTATATAGTAATATATAATAAGTAATAACTATATAAAAATTATTATATGGTATTTAAATAATTATAATTATTAAATATTTTATAATAAATTTTATTAACTATATATAATAATTGTGCCCCCACTCCCCCAAATTATGTTATAACTATATTATAATAGGACAATATAACTTAAAAATTGGTCCCCACCTTTGAGTTTGGTAAATAATAATCAATATTTATCTTAAAAGTTGGTCACCATTCCATTTAAATTTGAATTTGGTGCCATTATTTGGGCGCAAAGATTTAGTTCCCATTATGAAATTGGGTACCTATTCTCAAATCAGATATCATTTTGAAATTGGATACCCATTCTCAAATCGGGTACCCAATAAGGCAAG